>CM023948.1:121712-149076 GCA_013407115.1 Glycine latifolia | reverse complement strand
TCACATTAACCGTTGGATTGTCCTCAAATTTGATCAGTGTGTTCCTCTCTTGCAATAAGTCAATTTGACCGTTGGGATTTGTTAGTTGTTGTTTCTGGTGGTAGAAATTAATTTCGTACAAAAACCTATTTTGTATGTTTACCTCTTGTGATGGTTTGATACAACTTTTGTTAAAGTTGTTTGTTGATTGTAATGGTTGTTGGAACCATTTTGTAATCTAACTTTATTGATAGTGAAGAATTTGGGTGGACTCCGAGATCAGTCCCGTGGTTTTTATTTCTCACATTGAGAAAGTTTTTCACGTTAAAAATTGTGTTATTGTTTGCATAATTATTGTTTGTGTATAAAGTATTTTGCTTGTGCAAGACCATTCATAACAGATCCTGGAAGGGGAAATTGGTATCTTTTTCCCAACAACTGGTATCAGAGCTTGTGTTATTTTACCTGTTGACTTGTGATTAATTATGGAGGTTAATACAAGTAGAATGGTTACACTAAATGGTTCAAATTATCATGTATGGAAAGGAAAGATGGAAGATCTTCTGTATGTGAAGGAGTATCATTTAGCCGTCTTTGGTACTGAGAAACCAACAAATAAAACTGATGAAGAATGGAAGTTGATTCATCGACAGGTTTGTGGTTATATCAGACAATGGGTGGATGATAATGTTTTGAATCATATTAGTGATGAGACTAATGCACAAACGTTGTGGAACAAGCTTGAACAACTATTTGCAAGAAAGACTGGAAACAAAAAACTCTTCTTGATTAAGCAGATGATGATGTTAAGGTATCAAGAAGGTACCTTCATGACTGATCACTTGAATAAATTTCAAGGAATTATTCTTCAACTAGCAGGAATGGGAATCAAGTTTGAAGATGAAGTACAAGGACTATGGTTGCTTGGTACTTTGCCGGACTCGTGGGAGATGTTTAGAATGTCTCTATCTAATTCAGCCCCTGATGGTACAATCAGCATGGATTTGGCGAAGAGTAGTATCTTAAATGAAGAAATGAGAAGAAAGACACAAGTTTCGTCTTCTCAATCAGAAGTCTTAGTTACTGAAAGAAATGGGAGAAGTAAAAGCCGAGGTCCGAAGAATAGAGATAAAGGAAGAAGCAAGTTTAACAAGTTTGCCAATGTTGAGTGTCACTATTGTGGTTTGAAAGGACATATAAAGAAGTATTGCCGAAAAATGAAGAAAGATAATAAACAAGAGAAGTTGAAAGATAATAAGAATGACGAAGGTGGTAAAGATGATCGAGTTGCTACTACCACTTCAGATTTCTTCCTTGTTTATGATTGTGAAGCAATTAATCTTTTATGTCATGAGACCAATTGGGTGATAGATAGTGGAGCAAGCATTCATGCTACATCTCGCAGGGATTTCTTTACATCTTACAAATCTGGTGATTTTGGATTTGTCAAGATGGGTAATGATGGCTTGGCCAATGTGATTGGAGTTGGAGATGTGTGCTTGGAGACTAGCAATGGCACAAGGTTAGTCTTGCATGATGTTAAACATATTCCTGATATTTGTTTGAATTTGATTTCAACAGGAAAACTTGATGATGAGGGATTTTGTAACACATTCAATGATGGTCAATGGAAGCTCACTAAAGGTTCAATGATTGTGGCTAGAGGCAAGAAGTGTTCATCATTGTATATTACACATGCAAGGATCTCTACAAGGAAAATTAATGTTATAGAAGATGAAGATACAATGGAGTTGTGGCACAAGAGGCTTAGTCACATTAATGAGAAAGGCTTGACTCTTTTAGCCAACAAGGAGCAGCTTCCAGGATTGAAGAAAGCACCATTGAAGAAGTGTTCTCATTGCTTAGCAGGAAAGCAAAATAGAGTTGCATTCAAAAGTCCCCCTCCTTCAAGAATGCCAACTACACTTGATTTAGTATACTCTGATGTTTGTGGTCCTATGAAGACAAAAACACTTGGTGGTGCTCTTTATTTTGTCACTTTCATAGATGATCATTCAAGGAAGACATGGGTTTACACCTTGAAGACAAAAGATCAAGTGTTGGATGTGTTTAAGCAGTTTCAAGCCTCAGTTGAGAGACAGACTGGGAAGAAGTTGAAGTGCATCAGAACAGATAATGGTGGAGAGTACACAGGTCCTTTTGATCATTATTGCAGACAACAAGGCATCCGACATCAAAAGACGCCTCCTAAGACTCCTCAGTTGAATGGTCTTGCTGAGAAGATGAATAGAACACTGGTTGAAAGAGTTAGATGCTTACTCTCACAGTCACAGTTGCGTATGTCATTTTGGGGTGAGGCTTTGAACACTGTTGTTCATGTTTTAAATCTCACACCATGTGTTCCATTGCAATTTGATGTTCCAGAGAAAGTTTGGACTGCTAGGAATGTTTCCTATAATCATTTGTGTGTCTTTGGGTGCAAGGCTTTTGTGCATATCCCCAAAGATGAGAGATCCAAACTTGATGTTAAAACACGATAGTGTGTCTTTATTGGATATGGACTTGATGAGTTTGGCTACAGGTTTTATGATCCAGTAGAGAAGAAACTCTTGAGAAGTAGAGATGTTGTGTTTATGGAAGATCAGACTATAAAGGACATCGAGAAATCAGAGATTTCAATGCCAGAGAATAATCATGATTTGATTGACTTGGATCCACCTCCTATTTCATGTGATCCACCACAAGTTGAGGAAGAACATGGTATAGGTGATTTAGATGGCACAGATGCTCCACAACCCATGGAGAACCATGATATTGTTGATGAGCAGTTCCCTCTACCAGAGACTACTACTGATGCTCCTCCTAGGAGATCTACTAGGGTTCGAGCACCTTCCACCAGATATCCTGCAAGTGAGTATGTGTTGATGACTGATTCAGGAGAACCAGAAAGCTTTGAAGAAGTTATGGAAGATGAGCACAAGAGTAAGTGGATTGAAGCCATGCAAGATGAGATGCATTCATTGCATGAGAATCACACTTTTGATCTTGTAAAACTGCCTAAGGGAAAAAGATCTCTGAAGAACAAGTGGGTGTACAGGGTGAAACAAGATGAAGTTACTTCACAGCCCAGGTACAAGGCAAGATTAGTTGTCAAGGGGTTCAGTCAGAAGAAAGGCATTGATTTCAATGAGATATTTTCTCCAGTTGTGAAAATGTCATCTATTCGAGTGGTTCTAGGCCTAGCTGCTAGCCTAGACTTAGAAATTGAGCAAATGGATGTGAAGACAGCTTTTCTCCATGGTAACTTGGAAGAGGAGATTTACATGGACCAACCAGAGGGTTTCATTGTGAAAGGGAAAGAAGATTATGTTTGCAAACTGAAGAAAAGTCTCTATGGCTTAAAGCAAGCACCAAGGCAATGGTATAAGAAGTTTGAGTCTGTTATGGGGGAGCAAGACTACCAAAAGATTAATTCTGACCATTGTGTATTCTTTCAGAAATTCTCTGATGATGATTTTATCATATTGTTGCTCTATGTTGATGACATGTTAATTGTTGGAAGAAATTCTTCTAGAATTAGCACATTGAAGAAGCAGTTGAGTGAGTACTTTGCTATGAAGGATTTAGGGCCAGCAAAGAAGATTCTTGGCATTCGAATCATTCGAGATAGAAATGAGAAAAAATTGTTCTTGTCACAGGAACAGTATATCAAGAAGGTTCTTGATAGATTCTATATGAGCAATGCTAAAGTGGTTAGTACTCCTTTTGCTACCCACTTTAAGTTAAGTGCTCAACATAGCCCTTCCAGTGATAAGGAGAAGGAAGATATGGCTAAGATGCCATATGCCTCAGCAGTAGGGAGTTTGATGTATGTTATGGTTTGCACCAGACCAGACATAG
This sequence comes from Glycine latifolia, assembly GCA_013407115.1. Lineage (NCBI taxonomy): Eukaryota > Viridiplantae > Streptophyta > Magnoliopsida > Fabales > Fabaceae > Glycine > Glycine latifolia. The sequence goes on along the minus strand of CM023948.1, from coordinate 145,236 downwards.
CCCATGCAGTTGGCGTTGTTAGCAGGTTTCTTTCTAATCCAGGAAAGGAGCATTGGAACACGGTTAAATGGATAATGAGATATCTCCGTGGCACTTCTAGTTTGAGTTTAAGATTTGGGATTGGTGAGCCAGTGCTTGTTGGATACACAGATTCTAATATGGCAGGTCATGTGGATACTCGCAAGTCTACTTCAGGTTATATGGTTACATTTGCCGGTGGTGCGGTTTCTTGGCAGTCAAGATTGCAAAAGTGCATTGCACTTTCTACAACAGAGGCAGAATTCATTGCAGCAACTGAAGCATGTAAAGAGTTGCTATGGATGAAGAAGTTTTTGGGAGAGCTTGGTGTCACTCAAAAGAAATATGTGTTACTTTGTGACAGCCAAAGCGCCATACACTTAGCCAAGAACTCTACCTTTCATCAAAGGTCCAAACATATAGATGTAAGGTATCATTGGATAAGAGATGTGTTAGAAGCTAAGGAAGTGGAGTTAGAGAAAGTTCATACTGATGATAATGGTTCAGATATGATGACAAAGGCACTTCCTAGAGAGATGTTTGAATTTTGCCGGCTTGTTGCCGGTATGAATTTCACTTGATGATTGATGTTTGGAATCTCCCTCATTGGACTGGAGGGGGAGATTTGTTGGGCTTGAATCCCAAGCCAAGTCCAGCCCAATAAGGAAATATTAGGGTTCCTTATTTTAATAGGTCAACAGTTACTTCTTTTAAGAAGTTGACAGTTAATTTAAAACCACAAGAGAGAGAAAAGGAGAGGAGAAAGAAACCACCAAAATTCGCATTTGGAGAAGGGTAGAAACTGTCATCCTTCAATTTTCTCTATCTCCTTGGTTAACCGTTGGATCTTGGTGAAACTTTTACAGCAAGTTCGTGACTCACCAATATTAACATCTAACGGTTGGTTTCGTGAATAAAGGCTTTTAGCATCACCAGAAATTCCCAAACCGAATTGGTTCTGTAACCGTTTTCTGAAGCATATAGTTTTATTGTGAGGGACGTTTCTCTCACATTAACCGTTGGATTGTCCTCAAATTTGATCAGTGTGTTCCTCTCTTGCAATAAGTCAATTTGACCGTTGGGATTTGTTAGTTGTTGTTTCTGGTGGTAGAAATTAATTTCGTACAAAAACCTATTTTGTATGTTTACCTCTTGTGATGGTTTGATACAACTTTTGTTAAAGTTGTTTGTTGATTGTAATGGTTGTTGGAACCATTTTGTAATCTCACTTTATTGATAGTGAAGAATTTGGATGGACTCCGAGATCGGTCCCGTGGTTTTTATTTCTCACATTGAGAAAGTTTTCCACGTTAAAAATTGTGTTATTGTTTGCATAATTATTGTTTGTGCATAAAGTATTTTGCTTGTGCAAGACCATTCATAACAGGTCATGGAAGGGGAAATTGGTATCTTTTTCCAACACAATCTTTGATTACAGAAACTCTGCCTTCATGGTTTTTATCAGCCCAAGGGTTAGAGCAGGAAGGGGGAGAATCTGGAGTTGTGGTTGCTATGCTGAGAGGCTATGCACTTGCATGTTTTGCGTTACTTGGTGGGACATTTGCCTGGGGTATCGACTCTCCGTTACCAGCATCAAAACGACGATCAAAGGTCTGTGAGATTCATTTAGAATTTCTTTCAAATGCACTAGATGGAAAAATATCTCTTCGCTGTGATTGTAATACTTGGCGTGCATGTGTCTGGGGTTATGAGCTTAATGGTGAGTTGCACGCCACTGTGGATCCAGGAACTTGATGTGGGTATATTGAAGAGAATGAGCAGCGGATTAAGACAGTTGAACGAAGAAGACTTGGCTCTGTGCCTATTAGAAATTAGAGGGACAAGCGTCATGGGTGAGGCAGCTGAAATGATCTGCCAAACTAGATTATAACCGGGCAGAACTTGGGAGCATGGTGCATATGTGATGATACCAAAGACCTTATGGAAAATGACATGACTTATTTTGCTACCTGCTACCATTTCTGTACATAGCAATGTAAATTTCATAATTTTGTATTACCCATCTCAGATATAAACCTTTGATCATAGTAAGTGTTATAGCATTAGCAGATATTGTCTTCATGTGTACTTATAGCGTTAACAGATTTCCTCGTGGGTCATATGAGGATTTTGTTTTAATATTTTTTTCCTTAAAAAATATTTTGAACTCCTATTAAACGATGGTATGAAATATGTTGTTAGAAAGAAAATAAATGGTGTGAATTAACTATAGTTTAAGATGGTATTTCTGTCAGAAAAAAAGATGGTATTAAAATTCTATATAAGCTTAAGAAAGGACTGGTTTCAAGATTAACAAGCTAACAAAGATCATGGTAATTGGTAGGGAAAAAGAATAATCCAATATGATATCAATGAGTTAATAAAAGTTTCGAAACACCCGACCCTACAGACAACGATAAGGAAGATAATTTGCTTTGATTGATATAATTCATTGAAAGCAGCGTATAATAATATATGAGATGCCTAAGGAAAATGTCCCTGTTTGCTTAACTCTGAAAAACGAATTTAAACATACATGCATAAATACACAATCTGAGACTCAGACAGTTGCCGTAAAGCAAAAAAAAAAAAATGGTTGTAGAAAAACGGAGTTGGCGTTTGTATATAGGAAGACCCTTAATCATGCATATTAAGAAAAGAAAAGGCACAAATAAATCATTATTATTGTTTACGTAGGTCCATTAATTTTACTTTTATTAACAACATGATGGGTGAATTCAGGTTTCAATACTATTAGACACCAGACCAGAACCAAAGGGACATTAATTAATTGTAATATAAAATTTCGCTCTTAATTAATATATCCTAACAGAAAACCTACAATTGGATTGATGATTTATGAAATCAAATGTAACAATTGAATATAGGAATAGCCTACTACATACATGTCTTGAATTAGTTTTAGTAATACATACAATTCCAATCCTAAAAATGATGTCGTGTACGTACGTAATGGAAGCAGGGAATGAAGAATCACAAGAAAGCCATTCATGAATCATGATCTTGAACACACACGAGGTTCTTCTGCTATGGTCTCAAGCAAAGGCTTCTTTGACCTGCTCGTAGACAACCTATGCATGAACTCAGGGCTAGAAAACTCTTGAAGGTCATCATCCAACTTCAACTTAGGCTCCTCTGATTCTTCTTTCTCTGGAACAACTCTGGTCACTTTTTTTGCAGTGAGTAACAAGGCACCCATGTCAGATGCTTTGACCAAAGAGTTAAGCCTCTTCATGGGAACCATCACATACACGTTGCCACACTCCAGCTCTTCATCTGCGTTTAGTGCACTAAACCTTCCTCCGATTTTTAGAGACCGAGTATTCACCACAAAGAAGCTTGGCATCTCAAGCATCAGTTCTGCTGCTTTAACTCCTTCTTCCAACTTCTCAATCTCCCCACTCGGAAATATCACCTTTATGCCTCTCCAATGAAGCTTGCTGCTTCCTGCTGTTGATAGAGTGCAAGAAATGTAGTTCCCCATTTGAGATCGATCGAGGGTGAGTAACATATATGTGTTTTTGAGACTTTCAGTGCATGAGATGGGATGAAGTGATGTACTTAAATATATATATATATATATATTTATACACACACACAACAGGGGTGCATGTCAATGTCATGTGAACAAGTCCAATAAGAAATTTCAGATTCAACGGTGGCAGTTAATTAAATACACACAAGGTTGACATTGTAATAGCTAGAGCCCGCGTTAGGATTAATGAAAAAGTACCAATGGGAAGCTTCTTTGCCATCTTCGTGTAGTTTGTTTGTGATAAGCTATTTATTGCTTAATTATACTTTTACATTTAGACAAGCAAGCTTATGAATTATGATATGTTGCTAAGACAATGTACGTACGCGTGGAACCCAAATGCAATATTCCTTAATTATTATTATGCTCTTGACCACAAATTAATCCCATTATACCTGTAGTGCCTTCAGCACAAAATAAGGAAGGAAGGGACTTTCTTTATTGTATTTTTGGACGCAAAAGTTTAATTAGAATGCATGTGAAGCCGCAGAATTGACATTTTCTAAAGCACTATAGGAAGCTTTGCGTGACATTATTATTTGCGGTGACGGTGTCGATGAGTGGTAGCAGCTCATAAGTCCTAATATTAATTCACGAGATGATTGGTTTCACACATTTCCAACTTTCCGATACATTCTTTTCTCCCATTATTATAGATTATACATATAAAAAGAAACAATTATATCATGATTGCAATGAATGAATAATAGGAGGAATCTGCTTGCTTGCTTCTACGCTATATATTGTTTTAATGATACATATATATATATATATATATATATATATAATAGGACATGTTTTTCCATCTAAAATACTACTGGTGGTTTATTGGATGACATCTCATTCCCCGTCAATGGCAGGGAGGATCTATCAACTGATATATTCATGATTAGTTACACATGTTCCGTACACCATTGCAGTGATATTTTTTTTTTCTTTAGATTAGCAAGATTCTTTTTGCATTATGTTTCGCGTAAGTTTTGTGTACGTGATGATGGGAAATCTCATGTTGCCTTCTTAAGTATTCAATTATTTTGCTTTCAGCAGTGGGGAATGTGATAGAGGGCCCATGCCACCATCAATTTTTTAGGTTAAGCAATAATTTTGCTTGGCTCTGAATCTCATGTAACGTTAGCCATATGCCCATATCATTAGAAAAAAACACATTACTTCTGTGCCAATATATTAGTCTTTCTCACGGAGTGCACAGTACAAATTTATGTAGTAAACGCATTATTTATGCAATAACTAGAAGATTAGCCTTTCCACGGAGTGCACACTAAAATTCATTACTTTTATCCCTATTTTGTGAAGCTGCTTCATGAGAAAAATCTAAATTAAAAAAAATCATGTATCACTTACCAATCAATCAGATTAATAACATAATACTGCATATTAAAACATCACCACTTATTATTATTATTATTATTATGGGAAAAAAAAACAACAGCAAATTTGTCTTTCACTAATCATTACCTTATAAATTCCTCTGCCCATCTATTGCCAAATACTATTAGCACTTTCTTGTGGGTGCACTTTAGCTTCTCTTTCTACAAACCACAACGTGTCTATGCTCTTTCTACAAATCACGTGACAAAAGACAAAAATAGGAGTAGAATTGACTTTTTCTGTATAACTTAGAATGGCCTTTTTACGGACGAAACAACTGTTATTTAATCCCATCTGCACCCATTTGTTTTTGCCGTGCCAACCAAACATAGCCTAAAGAAGTTTTACAAAAGCCTTAAAAAAACAATATCTCAAGTAGGCATGCTCAAAACTAAATACTTAAACATAACATATTAACTGAACTTCAAACACAATAAAGCATGACATGCACATCATCTTATTGCAGAGAAACTTGGATAGTCTTTGACTTTTCAACCGTTTTTTTTTTCTTTCTTTTGTTATTCACACTTCTTATGTTCCTTTAAACCATTCCCCTAAAAAGTCATTGGTTTAGCTCCATTTGGTTCATTTCTTTTTCTTTATCATCGTTAACAAGTGCATCAAGAACCCGTTGATGGATGGTCAAACTTTGCCCATGTAAGACTTTACAAATCCGATCCATGCCTATTTCCCATCCATTATTAATTTTATTACTTTTGCTTTGCCAGTGAACCACATTTTAAACCCAAACTTTTTACTTCCTTTTCCCCAACACAATTATGTTTCTTGTAGTGACAAAACTCATATTCCTCCTAATTATATAAACTATTTCTGTAGACTTACCTATGGAAAAGAATTCTACCTATGAAGCAACTCTTTGCTTCAATACTATGCTCGAGTCATACCAGGATACTCATGAACCAATTTAATCTAATATAAACTGTTAAAAGTTAAATTAAATGCCAAAACTAAAAAAAACAAAACCAAAATATTAAAGCTTTTTATTGAATTAAATAATATTTCAAACTCAAATTTAAAAATTGATCAAATCCAAAATTAAATTGAATTAAATCAGAAAGTTTGAAATTGTTTCCTTGAAAATAACAGTTACAAGAAAAGGATATCTCAGTCAGAACTATAGAATTTCCACCTTCAAGGTGCAGCATATTAATATGCAAACCTTACTATGAAAATAAGAATGACTCGTGAATTAAATTGCTTTAAAAGAATAATGTGATTAAAATTGAAAGCATATACCATCAAGCAAACACACACAAGGTTTTGTCTTCCGTTCGACAATTGTTTCGATAATTCCAAAGTATCAACTTATTTGTCAGCTTTGTAAAATTAAATTGAGAAACTTTGTGAACTCAAAAGATATAAAACAAAACTTTAGTAATTTGAATGTGACGCCTATGTGGTTCAACTATCAGGCGAGTGCGCCAGTACAAGCTAATACAGTCGAACAGGGATCAGCTAGAACTCCATAGCCAAATTTTCAATTGAACCTGTACCTCATCTTACCCGGATGAATAACAGAACATACATGTTTAAATATCAGCTAGAGAGCAAAAGCCTTAAAAACAAAAGCTGAGCTCCTCCCTGAATACACAGAATCACCTTAAACTTAGGCAACCTGAGCAACAGTCTCAGATGTATCTGTTTCTTGCCTGAAAATTGTAGACGGTCAGTAAAATTGTCAAAATTAATCAAAACTAAGTTCTCATACATAAAAAAATAATAATGAGGATTTGATCCACAATTTTATTCTCATTTGTTATTGAGGACATAAGAGGGGATCAGTCATGGAATAGGGGGCTGCAAAGCTGAAAAGAAACTAAACTGATCACCAAGCTTCTAAGTATGAAGACATACAATAATTTTAGGTAGGTGAGTAAGAAATACTTCAGGTTCAGGCTACACACAATCATATAAAATGGAGAAATTCAACATTTTCAACTGACAATGCCACATTGTTAGAGACACATCAAAGTGATATCAATTTATGCATACACTTTAACCCCAAATCCTGTAATTACTTCATGATGAACAAATGCAAAACATAACTTAAACAGTAATACATCACTAACTAAATACAATCTGATTAAACCCTTAAACTACAGAGCAGTTGCAAATTTGCAATGATTTTTTTTCAGTAGTACACATCTGGGCTCTAAAATAAGATAGGAAAAGAAGAGTATCCAAAAAGGTACTGGTTTTACCTTGCAATTCCTTCCCCAACTTCCATTCTGAGAAAATCAACAACCCTCACAGATGAACCCACCTCCTTGGATAGATTATCCAGCACTGCCTGCAAAGACAAATGAAAGATAGTAGACAATCAATTATCAAACTAACAAATTGGCTCCATAGCTGGATGCTTCACAAAAGTTACACAGAATTATGCACACACAAATAGCAAATACACATATAAGGAGTATACACTTCATAATTCCACTAAATATATCTTTAATGCTAATCAAAGGCATAAAATCTGGAAACTTATCATGAAATCCTACATCTGTGTTGTGGTCCTGGGATAAAGAATTGCTAGCACTCAACACAACAAAACACCTTTGCTGGTTAGTGTCTGGAAGATATATTAAGGCCATCCTAGAGTTTGAAACCCTGAATGGATTTGAAGGCTAATGGCTACCCACATCCCACAGTACTATATTTGAAATTTGAATGGAAGAAAATTCCCAGATTCCTAGCAGCAAATATAGGTTTCTCATTTCCTATTTCTTATCCTTGAATCAGAAGTGAAGGAGACGTCATCATTTAATATTTAAATGATTTGGATTAGAGGCATGTGGGCTATATGCCTATATAGTAAGTTCAAAAAAAAAAAATTAAAAACAAAATTGGGTTTTAACCATAATCCATGAAAGGAAATAGCCTTCCAATTATGTGATGTGATAGGAACAGGTGGCCTATGGCATTTCCAAGAAAGCCAACCAAACTCTTACTCTGATGTGCACCCTCGCTTTCACCTTTTTCAGCTGTGAAGACATCATAATTGACACCTTACACCAAATTCTCAAGTTACAGCCACCTACCATTTGATGCAGGAGCTGTTTGCAGATTTCTGAATCTCTCACATATCTACTATGGTACTGAATAGTGAATACATTGGATGGCAGCGTAACATACAATACAGAAAACAAATCCTCACACTAATAAGTTTATATTAGTCCAGAAGTCCAGATACTCCTTAATATATTTATTAAATTATTTTATACTGACTGCCACAAAGCCAAAGTCGAGAATCTCATAATTCTTTCAGATAATTGTGAGAATCAAACGAGGAGCCACTACTTATGTATATTGCAAACTTTGACGCAACAAGCCACCTTTGATCCTGAAGGAGACTCGGGTCTATAAAGCTAGGATAGACAATAAAACAAATAGGATATCCATATGGGTAAATTTTGATCACTCAAAACAAGTAAATAAAGAGGGTGATGGATTATAAATAAACCAATGCAGGGGTAGAATTTTCATTACTTTCATCAATCAAAACAATGACATTGATCAATAAATATAACCATCATAATTAAAACTCTCAAATAAATCATAAATGAATTCATTTCAATTCACAGAAACATAACATACCTTCACATTCATAGTATCATTCATAATAAACTTTTGGTCCATAAATACAACATCCTCAAAATACTTGCGGAGACGTCCTTCAACCATTTTCTCCATGGCCATCTTAGGCTTACCAGAGGCTTCTGCCTGAAATAATAAAACCACAATAGTGTTGAAGGTTTTTGTTATGGTAAAGAAAGCAGAACTTCAGCATGCGAACTATATGAATTAAGAAATCCAATATGAGATAGCAGATTGCATTTGCTGAACAAAGTTTTCTTCAATTCTGAATGTTTTTAAGTGCTAGTATTATCAAAAAGTTGAATTGGTCTTAAGTAGGTCAATCCTAAACTATTATTCTATTCATCAAGACATATGTTAAGAAAAGAGAAAATACCTGAGATTTAAGAATTTCGCGCTCATTTTCTAAGGCATCTGAAGGTACAAGTTCCTTGGTTAAAAACAATGGCTTTGCTGCGACTACATGCATGGCCAATTCGGATCCAACACGTTGAAGAGCTTGGACTTGCGTCTGACCATCGTCAACTTGAAGAGACAAAATTCCAGCAATGCGACCCAAACCTAAAAAAAATAAAACAGGAGGAGGGAGTGAGGATTAAGAGTAAGAAAGAAGTGGATTGAATTAAATAAAGAAGTGGTAACGTACCTGGTTGGGGGCTGGTATGAAGATATGTAGAAATGAAGCCATTGGGTGATGCAGGAATGACGTAACCTGGAGATATAAGGATGGATCAGAGGTTAAGAAAGAAAGGTAGAAAGAAAAAAAGAAAAGGAAGGAAGTAATAACCTCTTCGAAGCCTGACATTCTCCCCCATCATGGCAGCGACATCAGTGATTGCGTTGTGAACAGTGGTTTGTCCGTTGAACTTAGGATGGTCGAGATTGAATGGCATGTCCTCCAGGGATTGAGGTCCAACATGAAAGGCAGAAGGAGAAGAAGAAGAATCGAGCGACAGAGACAAAGCTTGGTTGGCTAAACGCAAAGCGAGGTGCTGAAAGATGTCGTTTCGGGCAACGAAGTCGGTCTCGCAGTTGAGTTCGATGAGAGCGAGTTTGGTGGGGGATTGGGCGAGAGCGAGGAGGCCTTCGGAGGCAGTTCGAGAGGATTTCTTGGAGGCCAAAACTTTGCCTCTTTTCCTCAGTTCCTTCTGAGCTGCTTCTATGTCCCAATTCGAATCCACCAGAGCCGCTTTCACGTCCTTCATAGGTGCGCTTGTTCTTTCTCTCAGCTGCTTTATCAGATTCACGTTCTCTGACGCTGAATTAGAACCATAGTGCCTTATTGAAACACAAACGCGTTTCGCGGCTCCGTAAAAACCCATAGCGTTTCGTAGCAGAACACTCACAAACTAGGGCTTCCCACACTTCCTCTTCCTCTCTTCCTCTCTGTCTTTGTTTCTGCTTTTATAAATTCTTTTTCTTAATTGTCAAACTTAAAGTTTTATTCCTACTTTTTTATTTTCTATAATTTTTAAATAGAAACTAAATATCTCTAACAAATTACATTCAACCCCTTTTTTTCTTCTTCTCAAATTTTACCAATGCAGAACACTTTAATGAAATTAAATAATGTTATTTTTACATAAAAATAACTTCTTTAATTTCTCTAACAATTTCTTCCATGTAACATTTTTTATGATAAAAATTAGAATAATAAAATTCAAATATTTAATAATTTATTACTTATTACTTATTATAATAATTGTTGTGAAATGTACCATTAAGTATTTTTATTTTCTCTGAATAAAAACTTATTCTATATCTTATTAAGAGAATGACATACATAAAATAATAAGAGACATTCACTATTAGATTGCCTGTGTTTTTAATGTTACAATTTTAAATATTATAGCTTATATGAAGATTTTAAATGTTTTGTGGTTGATTCTTTTTCACCTATTTGTTATCAATCTTAATGAAGATCATAGTTTTAACTTCTTTTTTTTATCTATAAGAATATAAGAATCAAAAGTAATATTAAGAGAATTACAATAATTTTAATTTACGCACATTTTCAATCAATTGAATTAAACTTCATTAGTAAATCATAATTTTAAGTATCTAGACTATGATCAAGCAAAATTTAATAACATGAAAAGGTTGAAATGATTAGTTAGGCTTTAATTAGTCTAATTCCTAATGTGGAAAACCTTACCAGACTCTTTTTTTTTTACCTGAGAGTCTTCGCAATGTTTCATAAAAAATTGTTACTAAGATCTTGGCTCAAAGATGATGAAGAATAATGGCCAAGATCACAGGGCCTAAACAATGAAGTTTTGTTCCACGAAGGCAAGGTAGAGACAACAGTATTGTGACGCAGGAAATCATTCATTTCATGGAAAAAAAAAAAAAACTTGAAAGGTTGGATGACCATTAAGAGTGACCTTGAGAAAACTGTTTTTTTTAAAGACCTTGAGAATATGATCACCTTAGCTAAAAATTTATTAGAGACATAGACATGTCTCACAACTTGGTCTCTCTCCTATGACATTTCATTTCTATATCTTTCACGAGGATTTAATGGAAAGGATAGTATTAGAGGAATTTCAGCCTACTAGGGAGGGGAGTCCGTTAAGGGGACTGATTAGAACATGGAAGTAGAACGAATCAAATTTAGGAATTATTTCTAAATTTTCTTTTAAGAAAAGTAATTAACATCACACTTAAAAAATAAATGAGAATATAAGTAATGAGTCATATGAGATGATAAATAATGAGTTATAAGTTTGATCACAAATAGAAAAAACGCAAATTTCATTTCAATTCGACTTGTCTTTAAATTAGAAAGTTTTCTTTATTTATAGAATAAACTTCCCTCTACATATACCAATCACAATTAATTCTCATTAGTAAATTAATTCCCAAAAAAACAACTTTACTTTTTACTAGGAAGTGAATTTTCATTAAGCGTTTACTTTTCAACAATCTTCATAATTAACCACTTGCAATTAATTCCCAAAAAAAAAAAATCCACTGAACCTTTACTAACACTAGGAAGTAAATTTTCAAGAAGTGTTTACTTTCTACTAACCTTCATAATTATCCAACGAGTCCCACCAGCGTATTTGGAATCAAGTAGATGCAGTAATTATAAGTCTCAATATCAGAAGTGCCTTGTGTAGTGCTACTGAATCAAAGGCAAACTATGATCTAATTACTTGGATTCCCCCTAGTGCTGGTTCTTTTAAGTTAAATTGTGATGGCTCGATCAAAGTTAAATCTAACTGAGCTGGTGCGGGTGGAGTTTTTAGGGACAATTATGGCTCAGTTATTTTTCTATTGCAACAGATATTGGCTCATGTTCTATTACCTTTGCTGAATTATGGGCCATTTATTTGGGAATGAAAGCGGCTTGGGATGGTGGTTTCAAATCTTTTATTGTTGAGTCTGATTCTCGAACAGCTATCAGCTTGATTACAATGTCGTGCTCCAGCACGCATCCTTGCTTTGGTCTGGTTGCTATGATTTGTGATCTTGTTAAAGAAGGTGGTTCCTTTTCTTAATTAGTCCCATACCTTGAGAGAAGGTAATCAGGTTGTTGATTGTTTAGCTAATTTTGCTCAATTCCTAGATGAACATATGACAGTTTTTGATCCTATCCTTGGTTTTTTTCCTTTGTCATTTTGGCTGATGTAACTGCTACTGCTTTTCCGCGGGAGTTTTTAGTTTTGTTCAGGGGCTTGATCCCTTCCATTCACCAAAAAAAAAAAATCCAACAAGTCCCACCAACCATCACAATGGGTTAGGATGTGTCAATGAGTTTTTAATTCATTGTAGAAGAAGATCTTTGAATTTATTAGATCTTTGATAGATTCCTATCATTTCCTTTCTCTTTGAAAATATTCATTCTCAAATCTAATTCATTATTTGCATAAAACAATGTTAAGTCAACCACAGTAACAATAACATTGATTTGATACTTACAATTAAGAAATTAATTGTATGTATGAAAAAAAAGTAATTTTAATTCATGTTTGCAACTTAAGCAAAACACAAGAAAAAGAAAATACAAAATAGACATTTTTCATATATAAATGAAAAAATTAAAAATAAAAATAAAATTATAAGTCACCTTTTATATTTGGAGTACCTTTCTCAGTATATGAATGGGATTTTAAAGAAACAACAAAACGACATATTTTTTATTTTGAAATTAAGAGAGTTATATGATATGATATATATAAAAATAAACAAAAGTTTATAACAGTAAATTTATGTCAATATATCATTTTATTTATTTTATTTCAAATGATAACTCAATTAAATAATATTTCTTTGAAATGAAATTTTCACCTCCCAAAATGTCCAAATATATCCTTATAGAAATAATTGTAATATTAGTGTATGTTAGACTAAGTGACAAAAAAATGATTTTTCTTAAATAAGATTTTAGGTTAAAGTATTTAAATAGAAAAAAAAAATACACTACCAAAGTGCCTTGTCAATAAAAACAAAAAAGATTTAGGCATAGAATTGAGGTTTAAAATGCGGATTGGGCCATTAAAAAATACCAGGAAATAAGGCTTAAAAATATAATTTTTAAAAATGGGATCAAGATATCACCCGACTTTTGCCTTATTCTTAAGTGAGACGTTGAGAAGTTGTTATAACTTATAAATTTCTTTGACCACATCGTAATTAGTATCTCCTGAATTGTCTCAATCGAAACTATAATGTTCTTAAAATTCGGTTTTGATTCCATACAAATCTAAAAATATCTTTGGTTGTCATTGATGAATGATTCGGTTCAAAGTTTAGTTATTGCAAAGAAGAAAAGAATAGACTGAACAACTTAAAAAAAATATCGTTATATCATTCTTTGTCTGCACATGATTGGATATGATCGAGTAACTAATATATCCATTAATCTATTTATTATAAAGATAGGATATTAGACATTAGAGATAAAATATTATAAAAATATACTAAACCAAGTATCCCTAATGCACGAGTAATTTTGCTGAAAAGATTTACATGTAGCATTGCATTGCCAGTTATACCCCGGAAAGGCATATATAATGATTTGAACATTATTAGATTTGAGCCGCGGCGCACCATCGCATCGTAAGGTTTTCTTCTTGCAGCTTCCCTATCCCTTCCTTGCCTATTGTCATATCTCTTTATTTTTCCTCCGATTAAGATCTAGCTACATACATAACTATTCCTTATAATAATAACAACATTTCTTATGTCTAAAATCAATAATCTGGATTGCGATTTCCAATAAATCAACCTTTGTTTGCTTCTTTTTTTATTTATTAATCTGTTTCGTCTATCTATACCATTTCTACGTCTTCACGAAACATGCATCGTATATATATTGTGTATTGCTTTGAAATTGTTCCCTTCTGAAGATGTTAATACCATGCGTGTTCTCTGTTGTTGTTGATTTAGGATTCCTGCAAGTGCTTCTGTAGCAGATTCCAAGGTGAAAGTTTCGTGCTGAACTAATTTCTTTCATGTTTGAACGGGCTATTATCCATTTGGGAGCAATTGAGTTGCTTGGAGAGTGTTTTTCTTCTTCTAGAAAAAAGAACAGGCCCTTGCCTACAAGACCCACCTGTATGCACTGCCTGGAATACCCCAACCTTTGTTGTTGTCCTTGACAGCCTTCGCTACATTTGCTTCCCAAGCCAAGGCGTCTGTTGTGATTGTTTCTGTCTTTTGAACTTTTCTTTTTCAAGTCGTCATCATGGCCTTGCAGAACATTGGTGCTGGAAATAGTGATGATGCCTTCTATCGGTATAAGATGCCTAAAATGATTACCAAGATTGAGGGTAGAGGTAATGGCATCAAAACAAATATTGTCAACATGGTTGACATTGCCAAGGCATTGGCAAGGCCACCCTCTTACACAACCAAGTACTTTGGTTGTGAACTTGGGGCCCAGTCTAAGTTTGATGAGAAAGTTGGGACTTCTCATGTTAATGGGGCACATGACACCGCAAAACTTGCTGGTCTTCTTGAGATCTTTATCAAGAAATATGTCCAGTGTTATGGTTGTGGAAACCCTGAAACTGAGATATTGATTACTAAGAACCAAATGATCCAGCTGAAATGCGCTGCTTGTGGTTTTGTGTCAGATGTGGATATGAGAGACAAGCTGACTAGCTTTATTATAAAAAACCCTCCTGAAACAAAGAAAGGATCCAAAGACAAGAAGGCCATGAGGAGAGCCGAGAAGGAGAGACTGAAGGAAGGTGCAGCAGCTGATGAGGAACAAAAGAAAATGAAGAAAGAGACCAAGAAGAAAAGCTCGTCGTCCACTTCCAAGGATGAGACCACAAAGTCGAACTCTACAAAGAGGAAAGCCAGTGGCTCTGATGAAGATTGTCGATCTCCAGATCACAGTCAAGTTGATGATGAGAAAGAAGAGGCACCTGATGAAGATGATGATGGTGAAGTACAATGGCTAACAGATACTTCATTAGAGGCTGCTCGGCAACGTATCCAAGAACAGCTCAGTGCCGTAACAGCTGATATGGTCATGCTCTCCACAGATGAGCCAGAGAAGAAGGAAAAAGCATCAAGTAAGACGAGTGATGGTTCTGAAAATGGTAACACGATGCACTACAGGAAACTGGTTGGAGAAGTGAAAGCAATCTTGAACAAAGGTGTTGTGGCGAGTGAATTGCAGTCCCATATGGAAACAATTCCAGCACCTGCTCAAGAAAAGATTAGTGCTCTGATTGAGGCCTTATTTGAGGGCATTGAAAAAGGGTTTGCAAAAGAAGTGGTCAAGAAGAAGCGCTACCTTGCTGCTGCAGTTTCCATGGGGGAGGGATCACATTTGCTATTGCTTCATGCAATTGAGGCTTTCTGTCTAAAGTCCACTTCCAATGCTTTGAAGGAAATTGCCATTGTTTTGAAGGCACTGTATGATGCTGATCTGTTGGAGGAAGAGCACATAGTGCAGTGGTATCAAGAAGGGCTGAAGGGCGACAACAAGGACTCTCAGATATGGAAGAATACCAAACCTTTGATTGAATGGCTTCAAAGTGCGGAATCAGAAACAGAGGAAGAATAATGTGCACCAATAGTCTTTCATTTCAGTTTTCTTTACTTGTGTCTTTTATTTCCATTAAATGGTCTAGCTGTAGTTGGCCCATTGTGTTCTGTTGCTGAGCGTTGTTCTGAATTCACAATATAATACTAAATCAAAACATTAGCCACACTCTCACATCTGCTTTCCATTTCACACACAAACAAATAGGAAGAACTTTCACCCTTTAATTGAAAGAAATGTACATGCATTACTAGTGGTAGGCTATATATATGCCTCAACCAATTAATTGAATATACAGTAATTTTCTTTTTCCTACACAAGGACTAAAGACATTGCCGCTAAGTTTGTACCGGAAACAGTATCAAGAAGACGTGGTTAATGTGCCCCATGGATAACTAATGCACATGTTAGAAGCCCTCTTAGAACTGCATCCACCACTAAATCAAAACATTAGCCAGCCAAAGGAATTGGGAATTCACAATATAATACTGAATATAACCATGTTCACAACTTGACCAACACTTTTGTCAGTCTAAATACCCGAGTAACAACCTGAATGAAGACACAGAATGTGAAGGAAAAGGCCATTTTGATTCCCTTCTCACTTTTTGATTTTAAAAACTGTTTTCAAGAACAATTACACACTACTCAACAATCAAATTTTCATCCAAAACCTATTTAAGTATTGAAAATTATTTACAGTGTTATTAAAAATAAAAAATCAGAAACAGCTGGCCACGCTCTGTTATTTAGTTGCATTTTGAAAATAAAATTGAAAGACACCCCAAGTGAGGGTTATCTCATCTAGGCTCTAGCAATACTGGGTTGCAATAAAGCATTTGAGAAGGATTGTTTTTCATATAAATAAATATGTGCTTCTGAATAAAGAAATAAATAGTCAAGTTGTGGGAAGGAGGAAGATACACACAATCCACAATCCACAAAGCAGAGAAACTATACCAAAAGTACATGAGATGAGTGATGTTCCTTTGTAAATTTGTGTAGATTAAATATCTTAAGAAGAAGCAATTGTTTCATCAGTAAATGCAGGGCACATAAAAGTGTATGCAAGTTAGTTAATTGTGGGTTGATAGGAAGAATAGAATGACTGTTTGTTGAAATTTAAGATAATAATGTAGGAAACAAGAAAAGGGACAGAAATGAAGTAAAAAAAAAAAAAGTTAGGGTTGAGAAAAGAGATGGAAGTGCGTACCACCAAACTGGGCAGCGTGAAAGCGACAAGCGAGAGTGTCGGGTTGAGGGGGGGGGGGAAGTGTTAGGTTTGATGGAAATGAGGGTTTTGAGGTTGAAAGGGGAAGGGGAGGAGGAGGAGCAACGAATTACAACGGAGGGGAATTTGAAGGGGAGGAGCAACAGCTGATGATAATGGTAGATTCTTGTGAACACGAAGGACAGGACGGTTCACTGACAAAGAAACAGCCTCCGTCCCCCCTGTGTTACGAAGAAGAAGAAGAAGCCCCTCTGGCAACAAATTGGTGCAAGTCACTAACATAA
The DNA here is from genome assembly GCA_013407115.1 of Glycine latifolia. Lineage (NCBI taxonomy): Eukaryota > Viridiplantae > Streptophyta > Magnoliopsida > Fabales > Fabaceae > Glycine > Glycine latifolia. The sequence goes on along the minus strand of CM023948.1, from coordinate 128,137 downwards.
GTTCCCTTGAAATAATAATCAAAAGAGCACAGCTGAGAGGCCACCAGCTCAACTTTATACTATAATAAATTCAAGGGCTCTAGCAAAAAGACACCCTTGAAGATATGCTATTCTGTATTCCTCTTTACGCCATACAATACACATTGCCTTAATTTTCGCCTCCATATTCCTGACAAAACTCATACATGAGAATTGTCAAAAGTGGAAGGATACATCTAGTGAACCCTAACGTATGATTAGTAAGTAAATTCATGCTAGGGTGCAGGGACTCCTGGCCTTACAAAAAAAAAAAAAGCTTCTCAGAGCAAAAAAAATAAGTGGCCTGCTGTTTCTGGTCACATCTGATCATAACATACGTTAGGTAAAAGAGCTGTCATTAGGTCTACATCTACAAATTGTCGTTTGCATTGATACTATTGTGTAGTGTCTACCACCGTCCAAATGAAAGACTTGACCTTACAGGTTGTTTTGGTGGAGAGCTTTGGTGATTAAGAAAATGAGTTAGAGATATAAAAACAAGACACAAGACAGACCAGAAGAATACAAACCACCAAATTGCATCTTGTTGGAAGGCGAGATGAGTAGAACTGAATCATGGACTTGTTTTTCTATCTCTCAGTTTGTGCGAAGAGAGTATAAACTTTTTTTATGGGTAAATTGTGCTTAGGATATAGACGACAGAGGTGCCATGAACCACTGAAATGAATACTACTCACTTTCCTTCCAAAATGGAATATGTGAACCTTCACCCTACTCAAGAAGCCAGTAGCCTATAAGAAGTATTTCCCTGAGAAATAATCTTCTAGGGTGTCTGCATCAATTGCAGATATTTAAGTGTTTTCTTTTTCTCATCTCTGATAGCTTTCTACACTTGGAGCTCCTGTTCATCAGAAATAGGGTTTCATGCTATTTATTTTTACGTGATTTCATTAAGCAGTTAGCTGCAGTTCAGTTAAAAACTTGTGAATGTCAAATATTGAATTGGGGGAGAACTTGTGTTATGTGTCATTCTGTTCAGTGCAGTAAATATCCTGTTATTCGTAGAAAGAAAAGGAAAATACTCCAGTAATTACAGTTGGTAAAATATCTTTCTTACAAGGAGTTGCTCAACTCATATTTTTGTTTTGCTACTTTATGCAGATAAATCCAGATGAATCATGGCTATCCTTTGATCAAGAAGCATCTGTTCTATTCATAAGACCACCCCATGTAGTTAGTTTTCAATGGTATCTCATCGTGTTCGTAGTTTGTTCACACGAGTAAATAGCTTTACAAGCAGTAGTTATACGAGTTTTTGTGACTTCCCTCAAGTATTTTCTCATTTTTGGTGTACAATGGTGACAATAAAAATTAAGACCTAAGACCTCATGCATAGCTACATACTACGCAACCCCTCTAGCTCGGGAAAGTAGGATGCTAACGCCATGCGTGTTACTAGCTAGCATTTGAGGTTGGAAGTCTATAAATATCTGAGAGTATATTTGTGTACACATATTTATGTTTAACAAAATTTTAAAATTCTTAAGTATTTGTTCATACTTCATATCCTATCAATATTAAGCTAAATACTTTGAAACTGTCTTACATAATCTTTTTTAATAAATTTTGAGTTTAATGATCATGATAATATAATATACTTTTGAATTTTAATTTCAATCAATCAAAAATTATCATTAATATAATTTAAGATAATTATGGTAAAAATCAAATGATAGTTTATATTTAGATGATAGGATATAAAACTGTCACTGCATAAAGTTTATTTTTCAAATTCTTTAATCACAATGGATATAATTTTAATTAGCTAGGCTTTGTTTTTTTTGTTGGAATTAGACTTTTTATACAAGAGAAAATGTGGCTCAAATGATGGGTTTTTTTGGTGAAAATTGAAAATGAGAGAATTATAATTTATTCGTTTATTCGTTTCTAAATATCAGACTCTTTTTTATATTTGTTTAATTGTCCTATTTTATAAGATTTTTTTAAAATTATATTTTATATTACTTAACTTTTAATTAGAATATCTTTAATTATTTTACAATAAATATTATGAATTGTTCTTTATTTTTGTTTTTACTTTTTATTGTATTTTTGAAAAATATTAAAAGAAAAAAAGAAAATTCTTATGAACATCAAATAAGATATTGAACCATTCAATATATAACACAGTGATTATAATCATATAATAAAAGGCATTATTGGAGCAATTTGTTAGTGAACTGTGGAAAATTAAAGCATAATGATTGTACAAAACTGAAAGACACAATAAATATAAAGATTCTAAAAAAAAGTCAATAAAACATGATCTTTTACAAGCAAATGTCCCCTGTAATAATTACAGTTTATAATATAATTATCAAGAAACCTGCTTTTGCACCTTTGTCCTCTCAATCTTTTAGAGAGTCCCCTATATAAGCACCATTCATGAATCTCACTCTCACTATCTGGCTTTGGTTGGCTTTCTAGAAAATGGGTGCACTTGATTACCTCTCCAATTAACTTTTGCACTGTAACCAGCACTAGGAGCAAGCAGAAAGCAATGCAGGTAAGAATGAAGTATATAGAGGCAAGATTGAATTCTTGAATTAACTGTTTGATTCCTTTAGCTAGCTAACAAGATATATATAGTATGTTGCAGACAGTTGAGATAAAAGTGAGAAATGCAGTGAGTTCGTTAAAAGGAGTGAAATCAGTGGAGGTGAAGAGAAAGCAGAGGCGGGTGGTAGTAAGCGGATCTGAGTTTTGGCCATATGTTGAACAGCATCTGGTCTACTATCCTTAATTATGCCCCCTCCGGTTATGTTAGAAACGTCGTCCAGGCATTTCCTGCTTCTTCCGCAGAACACAACTTGCTCTCCTTTTTTCGCGACGACAACGTAAATGCATGTTCCATCATGCTAAAGCCTAAGGCGCTAGCTAGTGAACTTTTAAGACACTTTCAGTACCACATTTTCTGCTTCCATTCATACAGATCGAGGTGACTTTCAAAACTACAGTTTTAAATTATGATTTATTTATTTAAAGCTTAAATATATGTTTTTATACCTATCAAATAATTATTTTGCGACCTAAACTATTTTTTAATACATGACATCTTTTTATGTTCGGTTTTAGTTTCTACGCTACTAAGAGAGTTCATTAACTAGTGATACATGACAAACTAATAATGTGTATATTATCTGTTAAACAGTGACGTGACAGACTAATTAATAGAATGTCACATGGTAGATAAATCAAACATATATATATATATATATAACTTAATTGTTTCAACCAAAAGAAGAAGGAAAAATCTAGCTTTAAGTAAATAAACACCGAAACAATCAGGTATCAATTTTCCTGTGAAAATAAACTTGTATTTAAACACAAAGGTTTTGTTTATGAAAGTAAAATCATATGGGTTACAGCAGTGAAGTGAATATTTATAGCTAGCAAACAGGTAATGAAACATAAGTCGAATCCAACAGATTACAGATAGATATGTTGCTAGTCATGAATGAGAACCACCCCGATTTTCTCCCATGCAGCTAGAACCTCGCTCTGGCTTCTATATTGACGCCCTTGCCGGTCATAGTAGTACTGCATGAAGTGCACAAGTACAACAATGTTTGAAATTGAAATTCTGCTACTGCTAGCTAGCTAGATTTTAGAATAAATAAATAAAATGATTATACAATACGTACCCTGTAGACCCTGCCCGACATCATGTGTCGTTCTTCTGCTACCCAACCGGGGAGCAGCCATTGATAGCCAGGTGATGTGTTGTCATGGATTGTACACAACGTCGGTTCATTTCCGTGGCGGGGCCGATAACAATGCCGTTTTATTTTGGATACGGTGTCCTTTGTTATCTCCGAGAATAATGTTTCATTCTTCTTCCTCTTCCCACCCTCACCATTGCTATTGTCCCCACCCTCATGACTCCCCATCATCTCAATCTTAATTTCACACTTTCTCCCTCTCAATAATTTATGCCTCACTGCTCTATATATATACATGCATTCTACAAATTGAATGGATACTTATTAGATCAAGAACCAGCGGGTATATGCATGAATCTGATGTAAACGTTTATGAAATTCCCTTTTACAAGAAAAAGAATGATTAAAAAATTCTTAATTTTTTTCTTAAAAAATAAAAACCAATGGATCCTAATTAAATTGACATCTTTTTAATGATAAACCTTTTTTGTTTTCTTTCTTACATCATCCCTCCGTTCCTTTTAAGTTTAAATAAATTAATCCTATATGATGTTCTAGAAAAAAATATATTTCAAAATATATGTAGTTTTAAAAAATTAATGCTATTTGTATTAAATGTTTTTTTAAGACTGTCCTTAATCAAATATTTAGTGAGAGTATTATATATAGAGTAAATGAGCCATTAATTATCAACATTAATTATAAATATGAAACGAATCAGTATTATAAAATATAAAACTTATTTTTTAGAAGAAATATGAAGTTTCATCTTTAGTGGTAGATCTCAAATTGGGATCTTAGATCACTTTTTAGTAGACCTCATAGTGCCAAGTAGGATTTAAGATCTCTCAAGATCTTTTCTATTTTGTTCTTTAGTGGTAGATCTCATTTTGAGATCTTAAGGAGAGAGAAAAAGGGAAAAATTTTATTCTTTTTTGAACAATGTGCAGATCTTAAGGGTTCTTCTACAAGAACTCATTCTCCATGTTGAAGATCTATCTACCTCCTTTAGTGGGAGATCTAGTGAAGACCAGATCTTGAACCTAAGATCTTACACTAAAGTTGCTCTTAGAGCATTTACAATTTATAATTGATTAGATGAGTTATTTATCTTAATTTATTGGGTCTTACAATTTCACATAATTTTAAACACTTTAATACTAAAATTCATTCCAATACTGAGATTGTTAAAATGAATGTTTAAGTTAATTTTGCGGATCCTACAATACTTGAAAAATATATTATTCCTTGTATAAATTTGTTAAGTAACGATATTTATATTAGCAATGTCATGTCATCTACTCCAATGAAAAAAAAAGTTAAATAAGATTGTTTAAATTTAAGTAAAATTGCTTAAAATTAAACAACTCATGTAAAAGTATTCCATTGAAGATGCTCTTAGGTAAAAAAAATATTATTTTATTTTTATTACTAGTATTCATACTTAAAGGGAAATATTGGATATTTATTAACATTAACGCTGTCGGTAAAATTAAGGCAATTAGCATTATAAAAATTTCAATAAAACAAATTGGATAGAAAAATGTTTATTAACATTTATCTAAATAAAAAGATAAGGCAACTCAATGCAAGGACATTTGAGTTTTTGGTATAAATTAAATTAATATTTAATAATATAGAATATGTATTTAAAAATTAATTTAAAATAAATAATTAACTATTAACTATTAAGTTAAATTATATGTAAATTTTAAAAAAATAATAATATTATACTTTAATAAAAATAATTAAGTAAGTATATTTTTTTAACAAATATAAAATTTATATAATAGGTAATTTCTTTATATTATTAATCATTCCAATTTTATTTGTGATAATATTAAATAAGTTGTTTTCATTTAATTTGGTATGTATTTTAATAAATAGTATTATAATTTATTTATATAAAACCACTTATAAACGACTTATTTATTAATATCCCAAAAATTCAATTGACATTGGTTTATAAAAAAATTGCAATATCAGAATGTTATTCTATCAAGTTATTATAATAGGAGTTATATTTTAAACCAGCGCGTAAATTAATTAGTGGTTTGAAATTTCTCCTTGATATCTAAAAAATAGTGGTTTCAAGTTTGTGGGTGTGGTATATAAAGAAAAAATAAATAAATTACGTTCATTTTTAAAATAATTAAAAATATAAATTATGCGTGTGTGTTAATTTATATATTATATTAAATTTTCAAATGATTATATTTACTTTAATAATAGATTTTTAAAATAAATAGCTAGATCCATTTAGAAGGTTGTACATCTAATATAAATATATTGCATTATATTTATTAAATTTAATAAATATATTATATTTAATAAATATAATAATTAATACTATATAAGAAAACTATGAATTCATTTAAATATTTATAAAAATACTAATATTAATAGCATCAATTCATCAAATAATTACTACCTTCATACTTTTGTTTTTATTTTACCTTGTATATATTATTTTTTATGTGATTATTTTAAAATGATTTCTGAAAATAACAACTAAAAATATTTTTTAAAATATCTAAGTAAATTTAGAATTATAATTTTTTTAATTTTTAAAAAATCTTAAATTATATTTTTAATGTCAAAAAGTTTAGTAACATACATTCTTGTTCTTGTGGTTGTGGAATGAGTCAATTTCTTACAGAAATTTAAGACTAATTAAAAAAAGTAATAAATTAAAAGATTTTCAATCATAACACTTCTACATTA
>CM023948.1:32378-121702 GCA_013407115.1 Glycine latifolia | reverse complement strand
ATATATATATATATATATATATATATATATATATATATATATATATATATATTTAAGATGTATATAATCTCTTTCTCATATTTTTTAATGTTTAATTTTTTTTTTTTTACAAAATTAGTATTTAAAGTTATTACACAGATTAATAAATATTTCATAAAACTAAAAATTGTTATATTTGGACTAAAATATCTTTATTTAATACATTAATCTTTGATACATACAGCATTAAACAGTAGACACTAATAGTGAGTATTAAATAAGAAAATATTTGAGAGAGAAAACATTTATTAGACTTTAAAATTCTAAATCATCAATTATTTTTGAGAAAAAAAAGAAAAGTTAAAACATCAAAATATGAAAAGAGGTAATATTATACAGCATGCCTCAGATCTGGTTGCTCTTATCGTTGCTCCGTCATTAGTTATCCTATGAACTGGTTCCAAATTTCGGGTTCCAAGGTGAATCTTTGATGAGAGAGCTTGTGCTCATGTCCATGGGGATACAGAACTGGTATGCAGATAAATTCTTTCTGAATTCCCATGCTAAACGTCAATCATGTGGAAAGAATAATCGAATTTTCATATTCTGTTAGGGGTGAAAATAAGACACGTCAGATCATAATATTTGACTTCGATTTGATTTAAAAACATAATATTTGGTCTAACCTATTTACTTGTCACAGGTTTTTTTTAGGTTTAGTCTGACATATTTAAAAGTCTAGTTTAGTCAACGAACCTATTAAAAAACTTATTTTAATAGAAAATTTAATTTTACAAAATATTTTAAATCAATTTAGGAAAATTAAAGAAATAATTTTTAAACATAAAATGTCTCAACATCTTACTTATATTTTCAAACATCTTACTTATATATACAAAGTCATCCTGATATATCTAACAGATTTTTTTTTTACTTGAGTCTAACCTTTTTATTTAAACAAACTTTTTAAAAAAATTTAGCTTAATCTTTATAATAAATAAATCAAACCAGACAAAAAATATCTGATAAACGACCTAACCTATTTTCATCCCTATATCCCGAGTTTGCGAACCTAGAATATAATCCCATATCTCAATAGCAATGATCATATTAGCCGTACCCTCCTCGGCTATAAAAATATGTAATATAAAAGATCGGGATCATAATTTTGCATACCATAGTTCATTTGATAGTTTATACTAATTCAGACGCATAATGAATCTCACAAAAAATCAAAATAAAAAATATATAATAATACTGGAGAATTGCACCGTTTTGACAAAACAAACTCGCCTTCTCCAAATCATCACTCCAGAGAATAACGTGAACGGATAACAAAAGTTAGAATAGAACGAAAGGGTTACAAGCAAGCAGCACTTCTTCCCGGGGAATAAAACAGCTATCTTTTTCTTCAATAACCCTATTGCCCAAACAATTTAGAAGCACTTTCTATGAACAATTGATGGTCCAGACTCGTCGTACTCTGCCTTCGCAATCCACATCTGCACTCAAGCGAAAGTTTGTATCATTAGCAAGCATTCAAAGCAATAGTTAATAGTTAATTAAGTCATATTAAAGAACAGAAACAGACCTGCTGGAAGGTGCTCAGGGATGCCAAGATAGAACCTCCAATCCAGACACTGTACTTTCTCTCAGGAGGTGCTACCACCTTGATCTTCATGCTACTTGGGGCTAAAGCAGAAATTTCCTTGCTCATTCTATCAGCGATGCCAGGAAACATGGTTGTACCTCCTGAAAGGACAATGTTACCGTACAGGTCTTTCCTGATGTCAACATCACATTTCATTATGGAGTTGTATGTTGTTTCATGAATGCCTGATGCTTCCATTCCTACCATGGATGGTTGGTACAAGACCTCCGGACACCTGAAACGCTCAGCGCCAATAGTGATAACCTGCCCATCAGGCAACTCATAGCTCTTCTCCACTGAAGAGCTGGTCTTGGATGTCTCTAGCTCTTGCTCATAGTCCAGGGCTATGTAAGCCAGCTTTTCCTTCATATCCCTCACAATTTCACGCTCTGCTGAGGTGGTAAAAGAATATCCACGTTCAGTCAAAATCTTCATCAAGAAATCTGTGAGGTCACGACCAGCCAAATCAAGACGAAGGATCGCATGTGGGAGGGCATAACCCTCATAGATAGGCACTGTGTGGCTAACACCATCCCCAGAATCCAACACAATACCTGCAAAAAGGAAAATAGATCATCTGTTGGAAAACTGAAATGAAGAAAGAAAAAAAACAGACAATATAGGATCACCTCCTGGTTGATGAGGACACTGATAGTTTTAAAACAATTTTCTACAATAAAGAATCATTCCATTGTAAACCAGGTGCACGCTGTCTGATGACACTCTCGTTCTATAGATAAGCTCAAACTACAGCCTGAACCTAACAAAACCAAATAATGTTCAAGAATATCTTACCAGTTGTACGGCCACTGGCATACAGTGAAAGAACAGCCTGAATAGCAACATACATAGCAGGGGCATTGAAGGTCTCAAACATAATTTGGGTCATCTTCTCACGGTTAGCCTTAGGGTTAAGAGGAGCCTCTGTCAACAGAACTGGATGCTCTTCTGGGGCCACACGAAGCTCATTATAGAAGGTATGATGCCAAATCTTTTCCATATCATCCCAGTTGCTAACAATACCATGCTCAATGGGATACTTGAGAGTCAGAATACCACGTTTAGACTGTGCCTCATCACCAACATATGCATCTTTCTGGCCCATACCAACCATTACACCAGTGTGACGAGGACGGCCAACAATGCTAGGAAACACAGCACGTGGGGCATCATCTCCTGCAAATCCTGCCTGAAAAGACACATTGCAATTCGAACGAAGGGCAAAAGTTAACGCCAAACAATTCCCTCGAGAAGTGTCAAACGAAAAAGTATGCATTCTGTACCTTAACCATTCCTGTTCCATTGTCGCAAACAAGGGGTTGAATATCCTCAGCGTCTGCCATCTTCTAATATTTGCTCTGCTGGATAAACAACAAATAGTTGTAGTGGCGCAGTTTCAATAAACAAGTGGCAAGGGATGGCATGACATGAGTGATGAGGCTAATATATATCTTTTAGGACTATTAACAATACACTAGTTTATTGATTATAATTAATTGAAAATTACAAAATAACATAGGATATGTGACCATGTGATTTTCAATAAATTTCAAGTTTCAACATGAAAGGAGTGTCTTACTAGCATTTCTCATTTTTGTTCCGCTTAAATTACAACAACAAAACAGCGACCGAACAATGCACTCACTATTTAGCCACAAATTAATTATCTACTACATATTGAACAAATTAAAAAATAAACAAAACTAGGTTCAAGGAAAAAGAATAGACAGGAGGAATGATTTATGAAATCTCCTATCCTGTGGGAAGGGAGAAAGCAGAGCCAGTAATTTACAAAACTAACAAACAGATATACAGATTAATGGTGTGAATAGAATGACCTTAACATTGACAGATCCAGCCCTATCCGCAACAAATGTAAATAACTAGAACACAATGACAATGACAATGCAGAGAATTAAACAAGGCAAAGTAGATTAATTGAAAATTTGACAATGCGATTGCTGGGGTGGAGAATACAATGCCTACCTTGGGAAATGCGGAGAGAGAGGAGAGGAAAGGATGGAAGAAGAGCGATTCTCTGAGAAAGTCAGACACAAAATGAACCAAATTAATTCAAATGAATATAACAACCATCACACCCAATCGGGACCGTTGGATTCTCGCTCCCCGTTTTAATTTTGGAGAGAGAAAGAGAAATTGACGGAACAGAGCTACTACATTTATATTACCCATTCATTCTCTCTTTCTCTGTACATACCAAATAAAGAGGAATTTACGGAAGTAAATAATGGGTAAGGTTAATTTCAATGTATAAAAAAGAACGGACAAGAAAAAGGAAAAGATGAACACCCCACCCCACCCCTCCTTTTCTTTTCCTCTAATTATGGAGTTAGGAGTGTCAAGGCAAAGATGTAATGTAAGATTTAAGAAAATACATCAATGATTCTACACACAGCCTTTCAGATGAATCAACTTTCAATTTAATATTACTTGACGACCCACTTTTACAACCACAATAGTTAGATTTAAGAATGCCAGCAAAACATTGAAAAAGATATCAACAAAGTATTACTTGTTCGAACCTAGTATGCATGGGCATGGTTAGTGAGTTGTTCAGGCTTAAAATCATGCGACTCTGCAGGTACTACAAACGCCAAGTGCTCAATTTCTAACTGCTAAAAGTGGATGCAGCTTCCTCATTTGCGACGGAAAGTTAATTAGTAATTCACAAGCGGATCAAGATTTCTGTTGTTAATGGCTTTTTGTTCTTCGTGTATCTTAAGATATTGCCGCGTAAGTGCAAATGGCTGTCCATTATACAAGTTGATGCCATGTCGTTTATTTTTATGCGCAAAATAACGACCATTTTTGTAATACCAAAAAACATTTATACAGACAAACAAACTGTAATACTTTCTGGCTGTGATCTATGGTAATGCTATCATTTTCTTCAAAAGAAAGCTACTGATATGGGGTGACCTTGGAACAGGTATTGCCGTTACATAAAAGTCATTTCGTGTTATACACTTGAGGTTAACTAATATATATAAACATAATTTTAAATAATCGAATGTAAATCTAAAAAGGCAATAAGCCACAAAATGACTTTTGGAAGGTAACTCATTTAAGCATAATTTCATTAAAAATATTTTCTTTTTTAAAAAAACATATGATTCCCATTCCCCCTCTCGCAAACTTCTCGTCCCTGCAGTTTGATTTGAAAGGGGGGAAGATTCATAGACACGATGTAAAATCAGTTTGCGCACAATAGAAAGAAAACTCGATTGATTTGTAAAAACAAAATTCATTTTGTCGAAAAAAGAATTTTAAAATAGCAACTAATTGTCACTTCAGTTGATAAGTGCATAAACTGCTTCATAATATGTCTATCTAAGAATTTAAAAATAGCAACTAATTTTAAAATTACGTTATGCTGACACGGTAGAAGCATTTTCCATATTCTAATCTAATTTCTATTAATCGATGCAGGTCAGTAAATAAAAGAAAATATAGGAATAGCATAACAATCACTCGAGTCGAGGGTTACAACATTTTATACCATCAGACATTGGCATCTTCTATCCTCCACCCTACCAAACTTTTCATGTTTATTCCACCATTGCATCAGCCGAAACATCAGCAGCAGGCACATCAGATTTTCTTTTGTTCTTCCCTGTTTGATGTCACGGCAAATATTAAAAGTTAAAACAGAGAATATTTGCAAAAACAATTTGAACGTTATTTTTTAAAATGTCCTACTCCGCAACTACGAAATTATATAACAGTCAACTTTTGTCTAAGATTAAGCATTTTAAGAAAGCACCATAATGTGCAATCAAATAGCTACAACTAGTTCCTATGTAGTTAAATTGATTTCATCCTGATGATGGACTACCATATTCACAGATCTGGCACGTCAATGGGCAAGCCATGTGTGATATGTGTACAAAGTAAAATCACAGATCCGGTACAACCATATTCATTACTGGTAGATATATTTCTTAATTTCAACTTCGGACATGATCAGATGCAACGAGGATATGCATCTCAGCAAGTTAGATGGCTCATATTTTGAATACCATCCCAAACACAGCAAATGGCTGCAGTAGATGGACCCTCCCCTCTATATCCTCATAGCTAACCCATCATCACTGATTTCATGCTTATGATCCCCACTTGAGTAAAGCCAGAAGCAGAGCAAACATGTCATGACTCTTGCCTTATTTTTCTAGATCAACTCAAACACCAGAGGGAATCTTTTAAACCCTTCATATAATTTTGTAAAGCTGGATACAAATGTCATTCTAAATTCTATTGTAATGCAATGGTAAATGGGTTCATATTTTATCCAATCTTCAGCCATGCAGCCCAAAATTTAATTTTATCCCTTTGTATATGTGAATGAAAATTAAATCTTCTTGGTCAGTCCTATAGTTAACATCAAATTTTCACAGGGTATATTATATGTGCCTTGCCAACTAAAAAATGGGCGTTCAATTTTTGCAGTAAGGATGAGATCAAATGTACCAAGGATTAAAGTTAAGATTTATCATTTTGTAAAAAATGGATTTTAAAGCTTAGTTTACAATGAGGCTCACATATAAGAGTATTGAAGTCCCCTTATCGAATCCAAAGCTTAAATTGGCTTACTACTACATTGGAATGGAGTTGTCGTTACATGTTATGAGAGCATCCACATATACAGATATATTTATTGATGCAAATGTATTCCAACTCATAGACAGAACGGAAGCTAGTGCGAGATAGAAGAAGAAATTACCTTTGCGCTTGAGCTGTTTAAGTTTCAAGGTCTTCTTCTTCAAGTGAATTTTTGCTGAAGGTCTAGGGGTATCTTTGGTATCCCCTGCTCACAAAATAAAACAATGTCCGCTTAAGCAAGTCCATGAAACATTACATAGAAAATACGCAAGACAGTGACAGACCTTCAGCAACTGCCATTTGAACATCTTCCATGGTTACCAAACCATTCTGTAAGGCGTCCTTTTGGTCCTGAAAAGTGAAAACGCAGGCAAAGGGATTAGGTTAGGGTTAGGATGGGTCATGATTTGAAGAGAGAGAGTACCCGGCGCCATTTTTTGAAGAGCTTCCTCTTGCGTTTTCCGGATAGGGAAAGGGGTTGGTCCTTGATCTTGAGCTTGCCAGTTAAAGGGTCTCCGTGAAGCTGTCTCTTCTTCTCTGCTATTAGAGCTCTCCTTCGCTTCTGCACCACATTGAACTTCGCCATCCCACTCACTCACCAAACCCTAACCTAAACCCACCGCTTCCCTTTCAACTCAATTCCTCTTAATATCGCTGTTTAGACTTTAGATCATATTTTCTTTTTTACTTAAAAGATAAAATAAAACGTATTTTTTTATATAAAAAATAAAAAAGCAAATACAAGCAATTCTTTTTAATTTATAATTTACGGTATAAATTTTTTTTTTAATAATTGCAATATTCATGCAATTGAAACAAGGACTCCGTATTCGTTTTAAAAAAAAAATCCTTATTTGTGTGCTAATATATAATGGTTAATAAAGGATTTGTGACTCGTTTTATGATCATAATATAATAAGATAAGGGTTAAATAAGAGTATAATTACTTTTTATATTATCCGATGTTGATGTGCCTTAACAATTTCTAAGGTAGTATATATATTATTTTTTATTTTTTATTTTCGTTCAAAAAACATACATGCAAAATAAGGAGGAATTATGGGTTTTTTTTTTAAGAAGAATTGCGGTTATTTAGTAGGATCCTCGCATATGGATCTACCTGCTCAAAGACTTTCAAGTTTCAAGACTACAACCATCAAATTTTGGCATGTTAAAGGAGGTAATACAACGAGATACTAGAAAAATCTATTAGCATTTCTCGTTTCCACAAAGAATGATAAAGATTAAATCCTACTAACTCAGTTGGTGCCCATATAAGGCATCATTGTATTTTATATATAAAAAATATTTATTTAAAGGTCTTTAAGTATAAAATTTTCTTAAATTAATATCAATTACACACTTTAAACAATATTAGTTTCTGACACAATAGATTAAAGTATATATGTGAGGTTGTTATCTCTAATCCAAGACAAAAAAAATATCAAATCCTACAACTGAACTTATAAAATTTTGATAAAAAGTGTGTGATATTAAAAGGATTAACTCTATATGAGTTTAAGATAGATATTTTTTTATTAATTTTTAATTCACAATATATGACTTATTAATAGGCAGGAATCAACGATTTAAGACATGTAATTCACAAATCTCACAAAAAAAATATTAGTAACATCTTGTAACACCTATTGTGTAGACTTTAACTTTTTTATAGCTAACAAATCATTGATCCTAGTTACCTACCAAAAAATGTATAACAAGCAAAACAGTAGAAGTGTAAAAAGAAATTAAAAAAAGAAAAAAGAAAAAAAGTTCAACCTAATAAAACCCAACCAAATTGATAAGCAAAATGGCACAATCCGACGACAAGAAGATTTAAAAATATGTAAAACCGCAAAATAAAAGGAAGAGAGAGTGTTCATACAGAAAAAAGAAAACAAAACAAATAGAGGGGAATGGAAGATGAAGAGGGAAAAATGGATAGAAAAAAAAAAGGTGTTAACAAGGACTAAAACATAAAAAAAAAATATTTATATCGGAACTAAATAATAAAATTTATAGATATCGAGATCGAAACGTAAAAACAATGCAAATATAACAATAAATTTATTAATGTCACTGTTACATTATTACAATGTTAACGGTGGTGTTGGTAGAATTTAATGTCAGGGACCAAAATATAATTTAAGGTATTTGTGTAAAGTCTAAACCATGTGATTTTTAAGTATACGGACCAAGACATAAAAGAAGCGTCAGTAGAACAAAAGAGGAGACTATTTATAAGGGGCAGAATAGCTATTGTATATAATCATTTGAATTACAAAAAAATGATAAAAAGTTTTATCTGAACCGTTCAATATTTTATTATTAAATCTATTGGTGAAAAATCACTTGTCGACCATAAACCACATTTATCACTTGACCACCTTAATCATCGTCAACAAACATATTCTGCTAAAATATTTTTTTTATCCTTACAAAATTGAAAATATTTGTTTTTGTTTCATTGAAAATTTGTTATATGTTTTAAGTCTGTGAAAATTGAAAATATACTATTTAGTCTAGAGTTAGGTCTGGTTAACTAAGCCTAGTTCCAAGTATGTAAATTTAAATGTTTGACTAAAATATATTTTTTATTATTATAAATATGAAAATATTTAAAATTTGTTCATTCATAATTTTTAGTATATGAGTTTCTTCTTTATGTAATCTTTGTTGGATTTAAATACTAATTTTAAAAATAATTAGAGCGAGATTACTTTAACTTAATGGTTTAAACTAACAAAATTTATGA
Organism: Glycine latifolia; assembly: GCA_013407115.1. Lineage (NCBI taxonomy): Eukaryota > Viridiplantae > Streptophyta > Magnoliopsida > Fabales > Fabaceae > Glycine > Glycine latifolia. The sequence goes on along the minus strand of CM023948.1, from coordinate 112,697 downwards.
ATATTTACATAACATGCCAATAAATATTATATTCTTTCATAATTTTCTGTCAATTTTCAAAATTGTATCTCTTTAATTATTAATATTTGTGATAATATTTTTTAATAATAATAATAATATAGTGTAGTAGGATACTCATGTAGCTCCTAGTATTGTGAAACATTACTATAGTTATATTAGTTGGGTTTCTGCTAGAAAAAAAAAGTTGGGTCTCTACTCCTGTACCCAATATCTCGTTTATATATACAACTGATAAACAATTCTAAAAAAACAATAATGTCAACCTGTCATATAAGATAAATATAAAAATCCAACATTTAAAATAAAACTTATGGTTCTTCCTACTACTTTCATAATTGTATCATTCCCTTTTTTTCAATGGTATTGGATTGATATAGTAAAATCTATGTTGAAAGCATAAATGTATATGTGATACTATTATTACAGTATTTTATTAAATTTTATTAAATTTTTTAGACTTTGAAAATAAGGAGATACTCATATAATGAGAAATATTCATCTTATTTGACCTATTTTTAATAAGAAACTAAATAAAAGTGTTGAATTATTTTTAGTACCTTCCCTTTTTATTGGTGGAGTTTTTAGTAACTTCCCATCCATAAAATAATTAAATAAATTTGAAAAAAGATATAATTAACTTTAATTGATTATTTTTACTTTTTTATTTTTTAATATATTTTGTAAGCTTTGTTTAACATGGCATTTTAGACTAGAGAAAACTAAAATCCTTCTTTTTTCTAGTTTGCTATTAACAAAGAATGGAAATGAGATATTAAGGATATAATTTTTCACAGAAAAATAAAAAATAATATTATGACATTATAATTATTAAAAAAAATCAAATACAGTCTTATACTTTTTCCTTGTTTAAGCTAGCATTATTTTTTTCTTTTTTTTAGGTTTTCCTTTTTTGCATTATTCACCTTATTTATTTATTTTTCATTGATTGAAAGGTGATAAAAATAATTCAAGATTTTTATTTAGTTTTGAATAGATTATGTTAAATAAGATGAATATTTTTTATTGTATTTCTCCTTTTCAAAATCTCTTTTAGTAATAAATTTAACGTAATGCAAAAAAGAATGTCAAGGTTTGCCCATTCCATATCTTTATTGGATCTGCATCCTTTATGTTACCTCCTCATCCCAATGTTCCCCCTCATCTCAATTGTTTATCTGTTTCCATCCATTATTTGCCAAAGATAATTAATGGCTTAGTTATTTTTTATCTCAATTTTTAATTTTTTAATAAATTTTATTTTCAACATATTAATTTGACACATTTTATCTTTATCTTTTATGAAAACTTTCAAATTTAATCTTCCATTGTTGAAGTGACATGATATGCTAAAATAATTATCTTTTTTTCTTAAATTTTTTTCTTTGCCAAATTTTACTTAATCTTTTCTCTTTTTGGCAAATTTTATTCCATATCTTTTTTTCTTTTTGGCATATTTTTTAGGTCAGCTTAGGTAAAATTGTTATAAAAAAAGTATAATTAAGCCAAATTAATAAAGTATAATTTGAATTTCATCCAACTCATTGCCATGTCAAATCAAAAGTTAATCACAAAGTTTTACTACGTGGCTCATTGTGTCATGATGCTCTACACTTTTCTTTCAGGAAATTGATGACATTGTGTGGAATGCAGTGGCAGACATCTCTTGCGGAGGTATTAGGAGGTTTGAAGAAGAAATTGGAGGTTACTCAAACATGGATACCTATAAGGGTATGTTGCTGAATCCAAATGCTCAAATAAGAAACAGATTAGGTGTTGATAACATGACAGGAGAAGATAGGCTTCTTCACTACATCATTACTTACATCCTTACACCTAGATCAACCAATCATGCACAAATCACTGATGACGATCTTCAGCTGGTTTATGGGATGAAGACTGAAACTTAAATTAATTGGGTTCTAGTCATTGAGGAAACAATGATGAAGTCAAAGAGGCTGCTAAGCTATCAATTCCCCTATGCTTTCATGGTCTCAAGGTTTACTGATTACTTTGGGATTAATGTGTCAAATGAGATAGTTGACAACACCACCAACATCACCAACATCATCTCTATAAAGCATCTCACCAAGCTGGGATTGATGAAAACCCCAAATGGGTGGACAATGGTTGGAGCTCAAGCTCCTCAAGGAGTTGCTAATGAGGATCAAGAAGCTAATGAGGAAGAAGATACTGAAGCTGGACTTGCTGAGCAATAGTGGAGTTCTTTTGAATCTCTTATGATTCAAAAGGATGCAATGATAGCTCTGTATCATGAACATTCAGCTGATGTTCATTCCTCTTTGGAAGACATCACCACTAGACTGCAGAATATAGAGACTAGAATGAGTCTTAGAGACTTTGATAATTTTTAGCTTAGTGCCTGTCTTGTTCAGCTTCTGGTTGTGTTGTTCTTATTTTCTCATTTTCAGCCATGATCTTTGATGTTTAACCTTTATGTTTGCACCTTGAATCATTAATAAAATTTGCTTTTATGTTGTTTAAATTTTCCTTTGCTCATTTCACTATTGCTGGAATATTTTGTCTTTGATAAGCCAAAAGGGGGAGAAAAATGAACATATGAAGGGTGCTGGGAGAATAAAAGAAAATAAGGGGAGAAAAATAATAAATTTTTGCTCTGATTTAACTGAACATAAACATTGCTCTTAATCTAACATGATATGAAATTACATAAGAAAGGGGGAGCAATATATATGCTTATGATGTATAGAGTTTATGCAAAGAATACTTGACACCTGGTCTTGGCTAGAAGTTGATTCTATTTCAGTTTTCAAGTAAAAGCTCCTGGAAACTCTCTCCTAAAAGAACACTAAGGATCAAGATGTTCAATTGAAGTTTGGCATGATCAAAGTTAAAAAATGGGAGATTGTTAGAATCAGGAGGAGCTCAACAGGATCAAGAAGCTGAGTCTCTTAGGCAGTAAAGTATTTAGGCTTTTTACATGTCAATTCAATTGATTGGTAGTTGTAATTTGTGTGTGTCTAAGATGAGACTTCCTATGATCCATTGCATAAATCTCATTCATGTTTTTGCATTCATGTTTTCATAAAAGCATAAGTTTTGTGAAAAGGATTTTCTAAAACATAAAGTTTTAATGATTGCATAAAAAGTCAAGTGTTCTATGTTTAAGTCTTGGAAAAATAATTTCTCACTGGTTTGATCGATTACCAGCAAATGGTAATCTATTACTTAAGTTTTAAATAATACTTTAATCGATTACAAGAGTATGGTAATCAATTACACTACACAAAATCGCAGAATAGTCATCCTATGATAATCGATTACGATATGGTGGTAATCAATTACTTGGTGCATTTTGAAACAAAGATTTCCTATGATTCGATTACATTGCGAAATAATCTATTACATTGCTCATAAATATTTTCCAGAAAGTTCAAGAACACTTTAATCAATTAAATTAGTAATTAATCAATTACATAAGTGAGTTTAATCAATTACATTAGTGAATTAATTGATTATTGACAGTTACAAACAGTTTTCTATAAATAGTTGTTAGGTGTTTTGAAAAGATATAACAAATTATCAAAGTATTCTTATAATCTTTCTGAAGAAAGAAAAGATTCAAAGTGTTATTCTGAGTTAGTCCTACAAATTCTCAAGCTTCAAGATTTCTAAAGACGATTTCTTTTTGCGCAAAGTTCAAAAGAAGATTTTGGAGGGAAAGTTCTAAAAGTTTTCTTTCCCCATTGATTCAAGTCTGGTAAACTTTTGCATACATCAATAGTGGATCTTCAAGTGATTTCTTTCCATACAACTTGTTTGTAAATTCTTTTTGAATTTCTTTTGTGTAACTATAACAATATTTTTTCTTAAGACTTTTCTAGAATAGGTGTTTCTAGAGGTAATAGTAGATATAGGTTTTCTCTATGTCTTGATCACAGAGAATCTATGTGAGTTAGATATCTCGTTCTTCATCTAGGTGTGATTAAGAGTGGTTGTAAGGGCTTGTAAGAAATAGATTGTTATTAGTGGAACTCTAACTTGCTGGTTAGAAGAACTAGATGTAGGTTCTCTAGATTGAGAAGTGAACTAGTATAAATCTTTGTATTGACTACTTCATCTTTATCTTTTCTTGTGGTTATAATTTGTTATTCGTTGGTGCAACATTTTGTTAGAGTCAAGAGGAACTTAAGAGGATCAATAAGCTAAGTCTCTTAGGCAACAAAGTATTTAGGTTTCTGTAAAAGAGATCTTAGGCACACAATATTAAATGATGCAGCTTTCGCATAAGACACAACTTTTAACCTTTGTATTTGTTTACATCTAATCAAAATAATGAAGGATCTTGATTCGTCTTAAGACATAAATGTCTTTTGACTTAACAATGTGCTAGCCTTAGGCCACTTGATGATATTTGTCCTTCTGATCCAAATGAAGAAACATATTACAATCAAGAAGCTCAAGTTTGGCCACCAATCAATGTAAGCCAGACAGAACAAGCATAGGTAGAATATGCTAGCATAATAGGACAAATAATAATGAATGGTGAACTTGACTTCATTGACACAATAATGCAAGATTCTCCAATCCCATTTGAAAAATACGCAACACTTTTTCCAACCACAAGATGATCCCAACCTATCTCCAAGTCATGAACCCATCAAGCGTAAGTGGTGACCTTGTCATTTATGCTTGCTTGAAGAGAAACAGTTATTTGTACTTCTACTTTTTCAAATAAGCATGTGCAAGTGTCACTTATCTGTACTAAAGTCTATATAAAGTCTGAGTCAGTAGTTTGTACTTTTAATTTTCTAAATAAGCATGTGTGGTTTTAGAGTGTTGGCAACTTATAATGTCAGCAAAGTCATTTTTTTGTTTGTAAGCTCTTTTGCGTATAAAAGGGGCCTTTGAGTTCAGTTGTAAGATATGAGCAAAATAGGAAATAAAAATTGAGTTTCTAAACTTCTATTTCTTCTTCCTGAAGGCCTTATTCTTCTAATTATGTCTTGTACCCTCTAAGAAATAAGTAGAGAAATGACTATCAAAGATATAAAGTATGCTCCACACTCGCCTCTTACTGAGGATCTTGTGTATCAGAAATATATCCAACCTAATGATTTATTGTTTCGGTCCCTATTGTTATTGATATTATCATCAAGAGGAGTACTTGGTCTTAAGAATGTAAGCTATATGTTAAAAGCCAAAAAACTCGATTAGGAAAATCTTGATGATAATGTTAATAACATAGGGTTTCCACTTTAGTGGTATCAGAACCAAAATGATGTCAAGCTTATTTTCTTTAATTATTTTGATGCAGGAATATGATATAATTATAAGAGTAGAGTGAGTAAGAAAGATCCTAAATCATCATGAGTGACAAATAGTTTGATAACCCTCAACCCTCAATAAGCCATTCCTCCCAACTAAACCTCTCAATATAAAACAAGTAAAGCTACTCACTACAACCAGAAACAAGAAAAATAAATTGCGCATGTTGCTCACTGCACACACCCAGTGACACAAAACCCAAGCAACTGCACACACGAAACCCAATTCAAGAAAGTTGAAAACTAGCTTTTGTAGGATACAAGAAATGAAATTCAAAGTTGTTCTTCCACCAGTTTGACTTTGTTTTTTCCATCAAGCCTAACTAGTAACTCAATCGGGTTCCACCGAGACAAAAGCATGGTCAATCCAAAAGTTGGTTGACCCAAATGAGTCACCAATTTGTTGTTCGACCAGCCAAGTTCAATTGAGTTTTAAACCACTAAAATAAGGTAATGGGTGTTAGGGTTGCCTGAGAGAAAGTAGGGTAAAGACCTTGTCTTTTCCACACTCAATTATAGGAAACAAAGTTACACTCATACATTTTTAATTATGGGATGCACCAAACAAAAAATGAGGTGCGATAAAGAATTACCCTTTGTTAGGCCCAATAAAACCATAAGACCTTGTCTTTTTCACACTCAAATACAGTTAAAAAGTGAGAATTGTCATTTGTCCTTCCCCAATTGCTCTTTGCACCACCAAATTTTTTTCTTTGTACTTTTCTACAAAATGTTTTTCAAAATTTTATGGGGATGTGATACAAGATACAAGAGAGAAGTTTAAGTTGTTTCTGTTGTATATCTAAATAATATATCCCCAGAGTGGTTCTTGTTAGCCACAAAAGTGGAAATGGCTGTATGGAAATCAGCTTGTGAGGTATGCCAGTGAGACCAAAGCATTAATTATCTCAAGATAAGATGCTAGAGTTTAGCTGGATTTATAAAAGAATCGACCGAGATTAAAAACAATAGGCTTTAAAGGGGGTAAATAATTGATTTTAGATGTATAATAGCTCAATTTATATAAATAAATAAATCTTATCAATTTTATAGCTGAAACTAAAACTAATATGCTCATACAATACAAGCATTTACAAACAATAAGAGAAAATCCATTACATCAAACCCCATCCAAAATGTTGTCCACGATTTTATAAATGAAGGCAGCCACATTTTCATCAGCAGTAGTTATAATAGTACAAGTGGTTCCAATCTCTACCGAGGCTTTGTGTGGGTCATGTATGTGAATTATACATACAGTTTGTGATTTAGCATCAATCATACCATGTTGTATATCTCCACTGATGCCCATCTTTGATAATGCAGCCATAAGTTTTTCTGAATCAGGTAAACCCCAATGTACCAATGACCTATTACTCAAGGAGTTTTTGTTATCATTATCCAATAGCAAGTGATGCCTAGCATTTTCCATTAATAGCTCTCCCTTCAATTTTGCTATATTGATTTCTTCATTTTTGAAGGTTTTCCAATAAAACTGGGAAGCCAAATCAGTTGCAATTTTAAACTCTGAACTGCCCTGTCGATATGGTACTTTCAAAGTTTCGGCTTCGGTATAATACAAAACAGAGAAAAACTTTTCACATGAAAAGTTGATCTGCAGTCTCAACTCCTCAGGACACTAGAGAATAAGAAAGAATAAATACGAAAACAAATAATCATTTTATCATAAGTATATTCTTATAATACAATAATATAGAGTATAAACTATACGGTAATCTTTGTATAATTACCAGAACAGTCTTTGGTTGCAGTGTCTTTAGTAAAGGTTGAACTTTCTGCAACCTACAATGTAGAAATTAAAAAAAATAGAGAATGCTAAACACATTAATCAAATTGTAGTCAGCAGAGACTACACTTTTTTTAATACAGATACATGCATAATTTTATATTGTATTAACAATCCTCCCACCCTGGAACTATCTTCCAGGGGTTTGGTCAGTCCTACTTCATATGGGGTACAGTCTATCAGAACTTATCCAGTCTCAATGAGATGTCAAATCCGGCAATCATCATGGCACCAAATGTTCAGTCCTAAGAGTGCGGGGGTGAGTTAAAATGTCTCAAATCAGCTTATGAATACGACCAAATTTCAATGAGGATTTATTCAAAGAATGAGGATGGCAAGAGTCATACTCTAAACCATGTGGTCAAAGAGACTATGTTACCATGTCACAAACAAACAATCCGAAAAACTGAAGCTGTTAGATGAAGACATATTAATAGTTTTATATTATATATTGCATTTTTAATGAAAAAATATCAAGAAAATATCGTTTTAAAAAATACCCTATAAGTTTTTAGTACAGGTACTTTGAAATGGAAAGGGAAGGGGAAAACAAGGACATCAAAAAGTTAATAAATGGTACTAAGGAGCCCATCCATACACTGTTAATTCTACAATCATCAGTTATCAAACAATTTATCAAGGTTGTATTTTACACTCTTGATAGCCTCTTCTTCCACTTATGTTCCTTGGGTGACACTAATATAGAGGGTTATATTTTACATTCTTGATAGGTTCTTCCCCCTATGATCCTTGGGTGACAGAACTATATAGACCGTTACCGACTATATGTTTATAGAGATTTTGAGAATTATCAGTAAGAACAATTAGATGTATACAATATTATATATGAATAATATACATGATATATTGGAAGAAGTAACTAAGGGAAAGGTGAACCTACCCTATTCCAGCGGGAAACACACATTGAAGAACCTTCATTGCAACAGGCTGGAAAGGTAAAAGTGCTAGCGGATTCAAAACATCCTGCAGAGAGTAAATTCAATGCAACATTGGCCAAAGACATTCAAACTTCATTTAAAGGACGAAACTAAAAATACTGCACTAATCAAGATGCATTTCTACCCCAAAAATAAAGGAATAAAATGACTACAATGAAGCATCATAATAACTTTATATTAAGTGAGGAAAATATCATGCCTCAACAATAAGTAAAGATTTTGGATCACCACACCATCGTCGAAGCAAATGAACGACAGGACCCATACGCAAACTCCAGTGAGGACAAAATACAATGCAGGGTTCCTGCCAATTAATTCTACAAGCAACACATCAGTTTCTGTTAGACACTTATAATAAAATAAATACATAAAAACAAGAAAGAATAGGCAAGCCATTTCTGACTTATGCAGTTTGTTAAAATCAAACAAACACTTCTCATATCTTGAGGCTACTAATAGAAACTCAAAATAAAGCACTAAAGTTTTCCCCCAAATAGTTAACATTGCAAGAAAACTTGATTTGCATATAAAAAAGTAAAAAAACATTAAATTTGATTAATCACTTCCATTATGAATAGTTTATTTTTATTATAAGGGAAGATAAAGTAAAAACATAGTAAAATAAACTCACAAGAGTTCATGAGAATGAATAGCAGAAACCACATGAATTTCTCTCTCTTTTAGGAGCTTGACGTGTGCAAATAATGGTTCCCCAGCAAATAACTGCAGGCACAAATTAAAGTAGGTAAAACAAAAGTCAAACTTATAAATACAAGTATGCAAGTGCAATGGACCAAATTAATAATCCATACTTTCTCTTGACGCTGTTGGCAAAGCCACTCAGGTATGATGTTAAGCAACGCCAGTAATTCTTCAGCCACTGAAGAAACTATATAAACTGGAACCTACAAATAGAAAAATTGCAATTACTTAATAATAGATATCAGTGAGTAAGCCTCTCAGACATTAATCCAGAAATCCATTTTCCAGATAGTTATGTTTAATTGACTAGAATTAAATATATTTCTAGTTCACTTTAAAAACTTCAAAGATGCAACTTTGAAATTCCCTGTTTTTCCCAATTCCCATTACAAGGACAAAAACAAAAAAATAAAAGGAAGTACAATTTAAATAATGAACGCTGATAAGCAATATCATTTGATCTGGTCAAGTGTCTTGACTCTTGACAAACAAAAATAGAAAATGAGAATAAGAAAATAAACAGAACTTAAGGCTAATGCCACATAGTTTGCTAAAGACAGGCATTTTACCAATTAGTAGGAACAAGCAACTAAAAAGGATATGGGTATGGGGTTCTGCAGGACAATAGGGCTAACTAATGTGACCCTCAAAATATATTCCACATTTCCATCATAGTTTTTCCTGACTTTGATAACTGATTAAAAAAGAACATAGTAAAAAAGAAAGGACACCTTTGTATCTGAAGCTTCAAGTGATGCTGTCATTTCCTCCAAAAGAAGCAAAATAGTTCCGAGTCGATCAAAAGGAATCAGAACAGAACCACCTTCTTTGATTTGCTCCATAGCATGTGAGCATATGAAATCCAGCTTTTCCTTTTCTTCTGAATACTCAACAGAGTTATGGTTGAATCCAGCCAAATCTAGAGAACTTCAGCAATAACCAACATGGAAGTCAATACAAACAGACATAAATATTCATTACTACAAACAGAGGATGAAAACTTGAACAATGATAACTGAAGTTTGAAGGGGAATAAAATTTCAAAATTTCATACCTCGTAGGTAGTAACTCATCAGCAGTTGAAACAGAGTAATTATCCCCATTCTCACCATCTTGAGTATCACCCAAGGATAAGAAGTCTGAATAAATTAACGCACAAGTTCCCTGTAAACTGTGGTAATCAAGGGGCATTGCATGTGCAGAAATGAAGCTGGATCCTGAAAGATAAGCAATATCTCCCTTTGGACTATTTAGGATCCAATTACAACTGCCTATTTCTATACCTGAGCTGAATGCCTTTATAACCAATGTACCATTGTAGCAAGCCTCCTCAGCATAATTAAGAGTGTGAATCTTTAGCATGCAATCCTTCACATCAGCTGCACTGAGAAATTCCACTAATTAAAATCTCAACCAAAATTTGCTATATTTGACTTCAAAGAAGATATGGACACAGCAACAAGGTTTACAAAACAGTGTAAAAAGCAACAGCTTAACTACACTAACAAGGACTATATAATACAGATATAATTGCCAAGTGAGCATATATAAAATATAAAATTATAAAATGACACGAGGCAAATAGCTGATAGAATCCCAGAATCTAGATGAGTGTTAAACTCATCCATCCGATACCCTGAATAGGATTCAGGTGATTTTGACTGACTTTTATGGTCTGTTTTGATGAGCGGAAAGAAAATAGAGAAGAGAGAAAACACAAATAACAATATATTTTCTTTTGTTTGGTTGAAGTGAGAATAGAAAAAAAAATTGACTTCTAGAAACAAAAGTTCACATTTTCTTTCCCTCCATTTTATCTTCAATTCAAATTTCAAAATTTAATCTCCCCTCATATTCTATCCTCTAAAACATATCAAGTGTTAGAGATAAAGCTTACACAAGGCAGCAACAAGCAAGTCAAAAGCATTTATCCATGAATAAATACAATTAATCAATCACAAGATAATAAAATATCATAGAACCAGTGCATGTACAGATGTACCAATCAAGCACACTTCATTCAGTTTTGTATATAGTATATTTAGTTCTATGTAAGTTTTATGAGATAAAATGCAAACTAATGGCAGATCACCTGTACAATGGCATCCAACCACCCAACTCAACTCCATCTTTCCCCAAGATTAACTCTCTTAATTCAGAAGGAAGCATTTCAAGCTCTTCATGCATCAGCCACGAAGGGAAATTCAATTCCTCTGGTCCGTAAAACTGCCTGAATTCTGCATGCATTGATACAAGATCCTCCATCATTAGCTGGCCTAATCTTGCTGATGCTTCAGTTACATATATCTAACCAATTGAACAAACATTAACTATTAACTATTAAGCTAACAATTTTGGTGACAGAAATTAACAAAAATGAGAACATAGTCCAATAATAATAATGATAACTTGCAACATCAAAAGACTACCTTAGCTGAGAAACCCTTCATTCGAGTAAGAAAGGGCAACCCCATAATACCCATTGGACTGGATATTAATACAACATCAATGAAAGAGGCATTCCATAGGTGCAAGTTATTAACAGTCTTGTACCAAGGTTCAGCAAAAAGTAAGCTTTTAGCATCAAGGAGCTTTTCAATTTTCTTCCTTTTCCCAGACCCAACCCTTGAATCAGAAAAACCATTGGCCTCAGTGTTGTAGCTTTCTTCAACTGGCAAGCAATCCAGAGCAGTTGGTACAGGGGAGAAGGCCATGAGAGAAGAAAGGTCTAGTGGACATTCTAATAAGATCCTAATCCCACAAAAATTCAGCATGTGACATGGTGGGAAATGAAAGCCCCCACCTTTGCTCAAACATGTCTGCAAAACCCGGGATTGAACAAAACAATTTAAACCACAACGAGAACTTTTTCTGAAGAGTATATGAATAGAAGGTTCTTTCACATGTCATTACACACACAGGCACACACAACAAAGGGATACAGTAAGAAACTCACAAACTTCATAGAGGATGACTTAAATAGCCTTTCGTAAATTCCTGCAGAAGGTAGGAGGGGCTAAGGAAGATGAAAGGGAGAAAATAGGAGCACAATAACTTTTGGCTGAAGGGAACACTTCATCACAAAAAACCTACAAATGCACCCCATAAATTATCAATTAGTAAAAATTAAAACTCACTTAAAGCAGGGAAAACTGAAGTCAAATAATAAAAGGATCTCTTAAATGGATGAAGCAGACAGACCATGTTTATGCTCTAACTATCTCTTGCTTTCGAATTCCAATATTTACCTGATCACCCACAAATATAAAGAATGGGTGGTGTCACAACCAAATGAAACACCAAACTCCAAAACACCAAGAAGCCCATAGCATTAAGCATCTTAAGTTTGAAAAGAGAGTTGCAATGCCGTACAATTGGATGCCCGTTGATAGTCACATTAGAAACCAACATGACATAAAGACACACTTAAATTTACTTCATTCACCCAACATGTCAAGAGAGAAAATATGATTTTGAACTGTTACATGCATGTTTGGATTTCACGTTAGATAGTTCAAAATCACATTGATATACCACCTAACGTTATTTTAGGTAAATGTTCACATGTTTGGTCTCATGTTAAGAAATGGATCCAAAATTGATTTTAAATTGAAGCAATTTAGCTAACTTTTGCATTAGACAAAAAAAATTAATTGAGCTTTACTGCTAACTTGCTTTTAATACAAAATATTCCAACATAAACAACCTCACTTCAAAATTAATTTTAACCAAAATCAATTTTGCAAACTCTCAGCCAAACATACTTAATTGGAATGCTTGTCTAAATTAATCTCGGCCACAAATTTTTGTTTTCAAATGTGTCATGAGTCAACACAAGAAACCGATTATTATTGTAAAACCAAAGGGGCTCTTAGTTCAAAAGGAAAATGACGTGTCATTAAAGCAACAACATTGAGGCACTGACTCAGCATCAAACATCGTAACCAATCAGACTATAACAAGAGTCAAGGTGCATATAGAACTTTCCCAACAGTTCAAAGCCAATTCCAAACAGCTTATAAACACTTAATATTCCATTTCCACAAAGGCCACAAAAGAATGTAAAACATTCAAACATAACAATAAAACTGTAGCTGCATCAGTACTTTCCAACCAATTATTCAATTAACAACAAATAATGCATAACAATACATCAAAAATAAAAAATAAAAAGAAAACTACATGTTTTAAGTTACTGTGATTTGTAAAGGAGGTCAAAGTCAATGTTATGGTAGTCAATATAAATGTAAAAAGCTGTTAATTATCTTTGGTCAGAGGGTACTGCAGGTAGTTTGGGGTGGCTGATGCCTCACTGAAAATCTAGTGGTCTGCATTTTATATAATTTTATAAAATGCATGCATGGAATCTATATCTATCTTTGATATAACAACATAACATGCTTTCCGTGATCTATCTCTTGAAGAAAGAAATATATATATTGATCTATCTAACTCTCCGTGTATATAGTGACCCATATACATCCCAAAAATGTATTTCATGTGCTATAAGAGCTGTACATCTGTAACAGATGCTGGAATACTGAAAATAAACGGCCAATCTACCTTGTGCAGTAATAAACTAGAACATCAAGCACAGATATCCCTCACTTCATCTAGGATGACAAATTATATGTAACAATATATAATATATTAATCAACATACAAGAAGACATAAAGCTTAACATAGAGCATATATTAAATATTAATCAACACTTTGGTCTCACCCCAATCCTCAATTGCATCAGACCATGAACCCACTTGGAAAAGGGAACAATTAAGTTGACATTCACTAATACCTGTCCTAATGCTTGAAGACAGAGTGCTCGAAAATATTTCAATTTCTCCTTCTCTGGTGCAAAAAAGATGAAGATGAAATCTTATATATGGTTTCAATCACTGCCCCTCTGCCATTGATAATTGTCACAAGCATGTTGAGTGGAGACACAAATGGCAAACCATACCAGTGGCGGACCCACGTTGGGGCAAATGTCCGCAAGTGCGGACATAAAAATTAATTTGCGGAGGACCGGGAGCCTGCTCACGCAGTTGTAGCAATCGGAGTTGGAGAGGTCACCTTTGCATTGGAAGGAGGTTTGGCCACCATTCCCGTCATCGAGCTCTGCCTTCAATTTCTGCAGATCGAACCGTCAGCAACAGCAGTTTACATCACTTCATTTCTAAAGAGAAAATAGTTGAAATAAAGAACATTACAAATAATAGCTATGCCACGCTCTTCCGAAAACCGTTGCAACTTTGGAGGTCGAAAACAGTTCATAAGAACGGTAATGGAAACTAGAAAGAAAAACCGCAGCAGCAGTGGGAAGAGAAGGAGAAAAGAAGAATATATGCTAGGTTTTTCTTATTTGGGCCTAATTTGCTTTCTCTATCCACTTTTTTTTCCTGCAGTTTCATATTATATTTTTTAAATGGGTTTTTAGTTTTAAGTTAGATAGTTACTATTTATAATCTTTTTTATTATTAATACACTTTATTTGTATTATCAACTTTAATATTTTAATTGTTATTTTGGATTTTTTAGTATTAAATTATGGATGAATTTTTCTTAATCAAAAAATTTTATTTATATACATATATATAATATAATTTTGAGCGAGTTCATAATCTTGTACATAAAACGTTTATTTAAATTTTCTTTACAATTTTTTTTCTTCTTAATATCTAATATTTAATGGAAATATTGACACGACACTATATTGTATTGTCATACCAATACATTTGTATTGACTTAACATTTTATTGCATTGTCATATTATAATAATTAAGTTTTTTTTTGTCTTAATCCTCATATTTATTAGAAAAAAATATACTAATTAATCTGGAGTTCAATTAAGAGATAAGTAAAATCTGATCAATAATTATTTTGATCAATGATTTAATTCAGTAGTATACGAATTATTCAACCTTAAGTTAAACATATTAATTAATTTCGCACAATTTAAGTTAATAGAAGAACTAGAATTTCTTAATTAGTAGAAACAAAACTCGACAAAAAATAGACACAATTAAGTCTTATACATATAAATTACAACAAAGAAAGTAAATGATTATTATGCAAAATTGTACGAAATTGTGCAGGTTAGAAGTACAAGTAAGGTTCACATATTAAAAGCTTAATTGTTTTGTATGTTTGTGATTCAGGTTATGTACAACTACGGGACAAGAAAAATGGTGTTATTTGGGATTAGTCCAATAGGTTGCAGCCTTTATGCATTGGCCCAAAGGAGTTTATATGGTAGAACATGTGTTGAAGGAGTCAATTCTGCAATTCAATTATTCAAATTAAGCCTTGTACATATAAATTACAACAAAGAAAGTAAATAATTATCGTGCAAAATTGTATGAAATTGTGCAGGTTAGAAGTACAAGTAAGGTTCACAAATAAAAAGCTTAATTGTTTTGTATGCTTGTGATTCGGTTATGTACAACTACGGGGCAAGAAAATTGGTGTTATCTGGGATTAGTCCAATAGGTTGCAGCCCTTATGCATTAGCCCAAAGCAGTTCATATGGTAGAACATGGGTTGAAGGAGTCAATTCTGCAATCCAATTATTCAAATTAAGCCTTATACATATAAATTACAATAAAGAAAGTAAATGATTATCGTGCAAAATTGTACGAAATTGTGCAGGTTAGAAGTACAAGTAAGGTTCACAAATATAAAGCTTAATTGTTTTGTATGCTTGTGATCCAAGTTATGTACAACTACGGGGTAAGAAAAATGTATGTGCTCATTTTGAACCTCTGCCACTAAGTGTGCAGACATAAAAAAAAATTCCTGAGTTCGCCACTGCGTACCTGCAAATTGTAAAAAATCAAAAGAAAGAGACCATAAAAAATCAAAACTTTTGCGGTATAGAATCAACCTACCTGAAATTTTTTGCCTTTTCAAATTGAACTAAAGGTGCACCATGTATATTTGTTCTCCTAAATTTGGGGTTTAGGGTTTCTAGTGTGCGTGAGCGTGAGGTTAAGCCGAGAAGAAAAGGTGAGTTTCAATGTGAGGCGAATTGGAATTGACACGTAAATAGGTGGGTTACAAAACCACTAAAAAAAAACTACCTACCCCATTACCAGGAGATTCTACGCTATGCACAAGTAACGAGAATGGATATTATACGCAATCTTACCCTTTCATATACAATGAGATTATTTTCGAATTTGAATCCAATAGACAAACAACACAAAATAAAAATAAAATAAAAGGGGAAGAAATAAGAAGCTTTAGACTTATTTGAATACGAATGTATAGAGGATGCACAGGGAAATGGTTACTTCGAGTATCAGCGGAGAGAGAAGGCACAGTGGCAGTCACATGAGGGAATCTGTCAAGGTTGAGAGTGAGAGAGGTTTGAGAATTGCCAATAGGGATGTTCAAGTATCCGGATCATTTCAAGGAATCCGATAATTCAAGCTGAACCAATTCAATTGGGTTCAATTTTTTCTTGTTCTAGTCAATTGAAATCAAATGTTGATTAATTAGGGCATTGAAGCAACACTTTTGACATCCAAATCAATTAATTATATATCTATTATTATTTTTATTTTTTAAAATTTTAATGTATAATTTACTTATTATTTTTATGTTCTTTTGAATCTTTTCATTATATTTTGACTTGAGAATCAATATTTTTTTTTGGATAATTTAGTTTACTTTCTTTTAATAGTTACATATAAAGAGAGTTTTATTATTTAATCAACTAATCATGTGTTACTTTTTATAATTTGTTATTATTTAGTTGGTTATAAATTATAAGTCAATAACATTTAAATATTTAAATATGTTCCTTACATTATATTATGACATCAGTATTTGTCAAAATAGAAACAAAATTATTTTATTTCTAATTTTTTTCAAAATTATTTTTTAAAAATAAAATTGATTGAATATTCAATTATTTAAATCAAATCAATTTGTCTATTTTAAGATTGATTTGATTTGAGTTATATTAAAGAAAATTGAAATTTGAAGAAAACCTAATCATTTAAAATAAATTGGTTTTGATTTCATTTTTTCCCTCTATTTGAACCAAATCAACCCGTGAATACTCTAATTGTGAAATCAAACAAAAAAAAAAAGAAACCACTCATGACAAAATATCTCAATTAAAAAAGTCACAAATTTATAACAATAGAAGCACGATTACATTTTAGCATAGATTAAATATTATTTTTGCTCCATCATATTTTAGTTTTTTTTTACTTCAATACAATAAGTTTTAAAAGTTTCATTTTGGTCATTTATATTTTCGAAAGTTTCATTTTAGTATATTAAGTTTTAAAAGTTTCATTTTAATCTTTTAGGTTTTTGAAATTTTCACTTTGGTCCTTTCTTTCCTTTTTCATTTTAGTTTAGTTAATGTTTTTAAATTTTGAAATAATTAATTATTTTAGTCACCACTATTTTAAATTAATTATTTTACTTATATTCAATGCTTCATCAAAATTTAAAACATTGGTGAAGCACTAACATTTTTAATGGAATATAAAAGAAATTATGAAAATAAAATTTTTAAAGACACAAAGGACGAAAATAAAACTTTTTAAAACTTAGTTATCAAAATAAAACTTTAAAAATATAAAAGACAAAAATGAAAATTTTTAAATTTAATGTATCAAAATAGAAAAACACTACAAGAATCAATAAATAAAACTTTTAAAACTTAATTTGCCAAAATGAAACTTTGGAAAATATAAAAGACCAAAATGATGTTGGGGATAAATATGTATGTCCAAGATCCAATCCATCATATTATCAATTTTAGTAAAAAATTGTTCTTTATTTTATTTTAAATAATTTCATATCTTTTTATCTTTATAAAAATAAAAACTATCTCATATCTTTTATTTTAATAAGCTTCATGATATAAGACAAAGATAATTCACAATTAGTCACATGACTAATTACGATAACTAATCACATGATCTGACTGATATGTAGCAATAGAATATTATTATATTTTTATGGACAACTTTTACATTTATAAATTAATACTCTTTTTATAATATTAATTACATTTTGGTTCTAGCAAAGAATATAATATATTCCACTAAAATATTTTTTATTATATTAAATTCTCTAATTTAATTATCAAATAAATTATTTTTATCTTGCAAAGATTGAAACACTTGTTTGTGTGTGACCCCGTAGGTTCAATACTAAATCGGTAGTAAATGAATCATAATTAATTTACTAATCAAGGTAGACGTCTAGTAATACTCCTTAACATCCGGATAACATGCAATAACATTTTTTACCTTCAAGAATCAATAGAAGAATAATGTAATATTTTATTTCATCAGCTCAAAGTTAACTTTAGAGTATAGTATTATTGTCAATTAAACTCTAATAAGCTAACACATTTAATCAATGAATGACTTAAGAAACTCTTCTTCTTTCATTAAATTATCCTAACCAAGGTTTTAATTCTATCATAGAACACAAACTCATTACCTAGAGTTAATAGATTCCTTCTTGATTAATCATTAATTCTACAAGTATTTAACATATTCAATATTCATCCAATTAATGTCCTAAGGTATTAGGTGTCCGAAATTAAAAACATAATAAATAACTTGTTAATTATTATGATAATCTTAGGTCAAATGAAACTATTTTTTTTTCTTGAGAACTTCCTATTGACATATCAAGGTAATATTAACTGTTAGAAATTCTCAATTGAGTCAGTTCAATGATGACATCTACATGTACATCATCTATATGTGCAATTTAATATATGAGATATATTAATTTTTATCCAATAAAGATCATTACATATATGTTGATCTATACAGATTATTGATATCTTATTCACAATAATCCTACAATTAAGAACAATTTAGATTAAAATTATAAATGACTTATTTCTCATTATCATAATCTTTATCATGATAACAAGTCTCTAATTTTAATCAAGGACTTGTCAAATTAACAATTTAATAAAACAATAAATATGATAATAAAATAAAGAACAATTTTTTACTAAAATTGATAACATGATGGATTGAATCTTAGACATACACATTTATCCCAACAATCTCCCACTTATTATCTAAAATCAATCACCCATGTATTCCATTACTAATTTCAACTTGTGCTCACCAAACTACTTTAGTTTTTAATTTTGAGTCTCCATAAATGAGGTGAAATCTTTAGTTCTTTTTAAGTACTTAAGAATGGTCTTACCCACTTTCAATGCTCCCCATCAAAACTTTCTTGATATCAACTTGTTACACCTAGTGCATAAATTATATAAGAACATGCAAAAATCATGCCATATATAATAACTCCCACTATGCTAGCATATAGTACTGTAGTTATGTATTTTCTCTCTTCATGAGTTTTAGGACAATCCTCCTTACCAAGAGTAACTTCAATTCCTATTGGTAAATAGTGACTTTTGGAGCTTCCATGTTATACCTCTTTAGGATGGTATCAATGTAACTAGATTGGGAGACACCAAGCAACCTTCTAGATCTATCACAATAAATCTTTATTTCTAAAATGTACGGTGTTTCTCCCAAATGTTTCATGGATAATATATTAGTAGTCAAATCTTTCTTCCTTGCATTGTGTATTATTTTATATGTCATATACATATAAATGTAATGCCCCCACTGACCTTTTTATACTCACATAGTTCTTCTTCATAGCTAACAAGATAGAACCATTCAATTATCTTGTTAAAATGAATGCTCCAACTTATACACACTTGTTTAAATCCATAAATGAATCATTGAAACTTATAGACTTTATTATGATCAGACAAGGGTGGGAATCCCTCAAGTTGTATCATGTTCGCATCCTCTTTTAGCTCACCATTAAGGAAAGTCATTTTCCACATCCATTTCATATTTCATGATCATAGTATGCTAATATAAAAAGAAGAATCCGAATTGATTTGAACATTGCCACGAGAGAAAAGTTTCATCATACTAAACCCTATCAATATTTTTACTCCTTAATTGATAAATTCATTTTATAAAATTTCTCAAATAAGTGTTGAAATTTCTTAATCAACATTAGGCTTTATAAGATGTTTTACTTTTTCATTTTGATCAAAGAGAGCCTTTATGCGCCTTTCACAAGTATCTAAGATAGTATCCAAAGGTTGGATTTGCTTGTATCTTTATTTTGTTTAATTTATAATTTTAGTTTCTCTATTTTAACATAAAGATATTTGGTCTTTTATTTTAGAAAATAAATAATTTTGATTTAATAATCAATTTTACTTATGTTTTAATTATTTTATTTTAGTTCAATTGAATCATAAAGGTTTAAATATTCTACAAGTTCTTATACTTTTACTTTTTTTTAATTAGGTTTTTATTTTTTAATTGAGTTCTTGAACTTTAATTTTTTCCAATTAGATGTCTAAATCTAATTGGCGTTGTTAAGAAATAATTGTATACACCTAATTAGAGGTTCAAATAGTTAACTAGTATTGGTGCTTCTAAAGTGTTTTTGAGGGAGGAGAGGGAGAGAGGGTGACGGTTTTTGAAGAGAATATTGCTAGATTCTTTTTCAAATTTTCCCAACAAATTGGGTGATTTGGAGTGAGAGGATAATGCAATGCAACAACCTCATCTCACCTTAAATAGACACCTATGTGGGGAGGATTGGAGATCAAAAAATTTCGCCCTCTCCTCTCTTGATTCTGAATCAAGTTCTAGCTTTTCATCCCCCTCATCTTCTCTCCTCTTTTGCTGCACCTTTAGCTGACCTCAAGGCACCATTATAGTCTTGAGAAAAGAAACCAAATACTTGAAAGCCTTACACCTTGCATGCGCCTAGCAAGCCCTCAAGGAGAAGGAGGAATCAAGGAGAAGAAGTTCTCACTTGCAAGAAGGAGATAACTGTGTGGATCATCATTGGAGGGCGTCATCTTCTTTGAGCCTTCAAGTGATAAAGGTATTTCTAAAACTCCAACGTGTTTCAATGAGTAATTCCTAAGCACACACACATGAGGTGCATAGATGGTCTATGTTTCCGCATCGATAAAATTTTTGTTTTACCCTCATGTGAGCACACCACGGTTAGACCAAGGTGCTATGATTTTTGAACTTTCAAGGAAGAGGTTTCAGAATGAAATGACAACATATCTTACTTTTGAGAATTCAACTATACTTGCTTTATCAGCCACAAAATAATCATTTGCTAAGGCATCAAGGGCAATGGACTGATCCTCCCAAATAGATATTGTATCATTGTTAGCCTTAGGAAAATATTCACCTGTAAATTATCAAGCAAAAGAATCCTTAAATCATATTCTTCAAAAAATAAATAATAAAATAGAAATATGTATTTTGATAAGAAATTATTGCATGGTCATGAACCACCACAAGTATGTGCTTTCTACCAAATGTCAATCTTCATGTGACACGTAGTCAAAAATTTTAATTTACGAGAAAGAGTTAATAAAATTTGATTGTGTCATGGAAATTAGCCACGACCATAAGCATGTAGTGGTCTCGGACCATACTATGATTTCTCTATTTTGGGCATCCACCTAGAGTCACCATAGTAAGTTTTTACAACTTACAAATGGTTAAATCGACATATTTTCACTAAGTCTGAGAATCGGTCAGATAATTGAAGGTGTATAGAAAATAACTATTTGTAAAATATTGATTATCTCCCCTGTTTATGTTTGGAAGCAGGAGTTTGGAGGAAAAAGGAAATCATGGTTAATTTTTATTTTTTTAAATTTCAAGAATTAATGTTTTAAAAACTGAATTGATGACCCAAAGATTATAAGATAATTTATCATTTTAGAAAATTCTGAAATAAGGAAAATGTTTACTTCAAATGAAAATTTGTCCTCCCCTTTAATCTTAGAAAAGAAGACAAAAAAGATCGACAACTTGATCTTAGAGAAAGCAAAAGCCCTTTGGCAACAGTATATCCATCTATACCAATATAATTATGAAGCATATATGACTTTTTAACATTAAGCAACATACATTCCAAAATAATAACAAGGATAAAATCATAAGCTGCAGTTTGTTTGAACTTACTGCTATACACATTGATACTGAAGGGACATGACAAGAAACGCTTGCCATCAAAGGAAGCACAAATCTCGTAAGGCAAACATATTTGGCCATATAGCTGCAGCTGTATGATCCATCCTTATTATATCCTTAATGTCCAAAGTTAAAAAGCCAGAACTATTGATAGAAGCAGCAATCTCCAATTTCAACCTTGATTGTTGTGAGAGGACAGGATTTAAATATGAATCCACAAGCTGCACAACTATTTCATATTTCGACAGCTTTGGCACCTTTGAAGAAAACCTCACCACACTTGACAAGGAAACATTTACTTCACCTGCAGCAAAACAAAGGCACACTCATGAGAAGTGTTTGTGAGCAAAACTATAAATATATGTGAAAATTACCGAGCAAACCTGAGATAAACTATGCAATAAAAATATATCCTATGGAAATATTTTGACCTTGAATTAAACACTCATGAATCTTTTTATTTAACCTACTCCTTTATGCAGGAATCTTCTAGGCTTGAAGTATGGATAATTCAATGCATGCTACTTTGTGCTGAAAATTCGATTTTTATTTAAAAGAATGAGGACATCACCAATCGAACCCTATCCCACTTGATTATAGAGGCACTGATATCATGTCATAGACCGATCGAATCGAGAGGTTAATCAAATGAGTGAAAAATAAGTGAATACATTATATCTAAATCGCTTATCATTAGAAGCTAAAAACCTTTCATCACTAATATCCTTCTTATTAAAAATGGAAAATTATAAGCTATGAGATCACGTTAGTTTTTATGTTAAAACTAATTGAGATTAACTGATGTTCCCTATTGGGTATATAAACTTCACTCTAGTATTTGATGTATACGCTGTGAAACTTTCCAACACACTTAATTTGATTACTGTGCAAATAAGTAAACCCTCCTTATTTTTTTATTCACAAAAAAAAAAGGGCATACCATGAGATTAAGTATAAAAAATGTATTTTTTAAGACTTAAATACATTTTTTGTCTATCTAATTTGGTGTTTTTTTTTCATTGTCGTCACTCATTGTAAATTTATTTATTTATTTTAGGCGTATGATATGTCAAAACACTTGAAATTAAGAGAAGTAATTTAAAAAATAAAAATAGCATTAAATTAACTAATTAAATAATTAAAAAAGTAGAAAAAATGAAATTTTTGGATGATTGAATCCTAAATCCTAATTTTGACCTACTTAGAGGAGTTTTTTGGGAAAAAAAATAGTTGACCAAATTCCCTTTGGGCATCTACTTGGCCTTCTTCTCTTAATTTTGAGTGTTTTGACATATCGTACGCCTCAATCGAACATTTTTATCAAAAGTTATGACCATTTAAAGTTTATATAATCAATATCACTATCAACTGAAAAAAATCCAAATTGAGCATGACTGAACACGTCTAATTTGGGCGTGACTCAAGAGGATAACACGCTCAAATTGGGCATGACTGAACACGCCTAATTTGAACATGTTTGACAACACTATATTTGCAAATAGTTTCAAAACAATCCCAAATTTATAATTTTTTTTAAAATAGTATTATTTTAATTTTTTTCCCAAATAGTATCCAAATAAAGAAATAGTTTCACAATTCCGCTATTCTCATTCATTTGTCTTATTTGAGTATATATTTTTCTCATTTTCCCATGGGTACTTGGAATTGTGGCAATGACTAGTTTGCCTATTTGCATGCATTTTCTGTAACCAATCTAATAAATGGAAGATACCAAAAGATGTGAACTCTGAAAGCGCATTTATTAGTGTTTACCAACCCCCTCACCTCACCTCACGCCCCTTCCCTTGAGCCCCAACCCAAAAAAAAACACACTTTTTTTCCTTTCCTCTCTCTTTTTCTTTCTCTATTCCTCTTTCCCTTTTCTCTTCTCCATTCTCCATTTTTTTTCTTCTTTTCACGCATTTGTGATCACAACCAAGTACGAAAGTTGACATTTTTAGCATACGCATTTCCACACAATGTCCAACAAGTCCCCAGTTTTCCCCATCCCATACCCCCAACACTTCAGCGACTATGGCTTTGACCCTCAAATCAACTATTTTCAGGTCTCTCTCACGGACCATAATGTTACTATTTATTTATTTAGCTATATGATATGACATGAAGCACAAGCGCCAGATAGCGAGATCCATAGACTTTATCCACTTCAAGCTCCAGAAGCCCATTTCCAAGGACGACTCACGTAGCAAGGCCCACAGGCCCAGGAAGAAGCGCCGGTGGAGAAGCGCCCTCCCTTTCTTCAACTGGCGCTGGGCTCACCACCACAACAAACGAAAACCAGGCCCGGGCTCGAGCCTTCCGAGCCTCCATCTCGCTTTCAGTCTACTGGACCGAGGCCGGAAACGGTTCCTCCACTCCCTACCGCTCCACCAACCGCCCCTCCTCCCGGCCACTCACCGGAACCCTAACGCCGTCGGCAAAGGATGACGTGGACACACCTTACTTGAGTCTTATAGAACTCAACATGGAACAACAACAACAAAAACTCCAGCGGGGGATGTCTACCTCGGCCATGCCGATATACTTTGTCACTTAAAAGAAAAAGAGAAAGAAAGAGAAAAAAACGGCTTTTGTACCGAAAAGGGGTAAAAAAATGTTAATTACCATTTGGGGATATAATTTAAATAAATTACCAAAATAGGAGTAAGTCATAACAGGTGTTACGACTTCTAAGTCAGAAATAGTAACCACTGTTACGATTTCTATTTTTTTTTTTTTAATTGAAGTCGTAAATATTTTTACGACTTTAGTGTAATTTTTTTTTTAAATTTACGATTTCAAAGTTGTAACAGAATTGTTATTTTTTACAATTTTAATGAAGGTCGTAAATGATTTTATAACATTAGTTTTGACATCGGTTGTGCCTGCAACTGATGTAAAAATTAAGTGCATTTGTTTAATATTTATTTTGTTTCACAATAAACCCAACCCACAATTCCAAACAGACCTAGATAATTTCTAAAAAAAAATTATTCTATGCATAAAAACTAATAAGTGTACAAAACTATTAAAAGTATTATTTTAAGTATGATATATATTCCTAAAATTTATGCATTATGTTAAGAAAAATAAATTTTCTTAGATGACTATGTATTTAATACTTTTGCATGCAAGGGAATACACCAACATGCACATATCAACATGAATCAACACCAATTGCACCAAAGCCTTACAACTTTACAAAGCAGCTCAATGCATCAATGTTATTATTTTCCATAGCAAAGCATTAAACCAATATTGACAAGACAAGGGACAAGATTCAAATGTCTTAAATCACACCAAATTATGCAGGTAACCACATCAAACAAATGTTGATAAGACAAGGGAGAAGAATACTAATTTCATTAATATGGAAATGTAGAAAGAAAAGCAAATTTCCAACTAACTGATAGACTGATTGTCAAAAAAGAAGCCAAATCATTCTTTCATATCAGATGTGGAAAAACAGGAAAACAACAAAAACTAACAGTGGCATTGGAAAGATATATTATTATAAATGTAAAAAAAAAGGTCAAAAAAGAAAGGCAACACCAGACTCCTTGGTTTCAACATTGGATAGGCTTGATGCAATATCTGTTGGATGGGCAGTAGCTTGTTGGGTCCCTCTAGAAGTAACTCTTTTGGAAGTTTTAATTGCTACCTGTTTCTTGGCTTCCATTGCTGCTTGTTGCGGATTCGGCAAGTATACCGATCATACAAGTAATAGAGTGATAAGAAGTGTATCGTTCCCACGAGGATTGTTTGACCAATTGAATTGTAATTCAAATCAATAAGTTGGATGACAAATATTAAAATAAAGTTTGGTTTTGTGTGTGTGTAATTGTAGAGTTTAAACTAAACTATGAACATTAAAAGTATATGAACAAGTAAATTGATAAAATATGATATGTGACGATAGTAGCTAGGGCAACTCACACTCAATGCTTCCTCCCAATGGAATTATATTGTTTACTACATTCAAGTATCTAGACTACTCAGCAATGTGTTTCTATAATATGCTAGCTATTTCCTAATTCCTTAGTGAAATAACCCTTTAACCTCTTTTCCAGCCCTAATCCCTTAGTGACTTTCCTAGGGTTAAGCATTAAGCAACACATTCAAGACTGCAAACATACATCCCTATTCCTAGGTGATGCAAGCAAGTTACTTCACTTGAATCCAAGATTAGTGTCCCAATATCCCTATTGCGAACCCTAACTCTGAGTTCTTCATTAGAGTGATCAAATCCAAGGAAGAAATAAACCATACAACCAAAGTGCAGTAAAATAGCTTTTGATAAATGAATAATAGCATTCAATACATCCCAATGGGAGTTACATTAAGTGCTTGGCCCTAACTACAAAATAAAACTAGCCAAACCTCATAGTGGGTGGCTGAGTTACATCCAAAATAGACATGCCCAGCTAAAGAATAAGGAGAAGAAGATGGAGCAAGACCTCCACTTTGAACCTTCAACTCCCAATGCCCTAGCAAAGCTTCCCAAGCTCTAAAACCCTAAGTTTTTGTGATTCTTCAAGTCCAGGAACATGCCTTCAATGCTGGAGTTAAGGCATTTATAAGGAACATGTGAAAACCCAGCTTTGCCCTCAACAGCATTTAAGATTACACAGTCAGCAGAGTCCCACGCTGGTAGCGTGGGATCCCACGCTGGTGGCGTGGCTCTATTCTTCAAGTCCCACGCTGGTGGCGTGGGTGTTCACGCTGGGAGTGTGGCATTCCAGTGAGTTTTGTAATTCCAGGACACTTTCCACGCTGATGGCGTGGCACACCACGCTGGTGGCATGAAAGCTTTTGAACAGTCACGCTGGGGGCGTGACACTCCACGCTGATGGCGTGGACTTCCAGTGAATATTGAAGTTGTAGGCCAGTTCCCACGCTGGTGGCGTGGGTGTTCACGCTGGTAGCGTGGGCTTCCAGGGAGAATTGCTTTTATAGGACTTTCTCCACGCTGGTGGCGTGGGACTCCCTGGTTACTTGCTTTGTATATAATTGCTTTTCCCTGCTATATAAAATGTCTAAATTAGCATAGCTCAAGCAAGGAATAAATTCTTCAACATTCATCATGATTATAAGCAATTTTTGGCTATTTATGGATGAATTCTTGCTTCTAATGGCTTGGAATTAAGCATATGCTAAGCACATATCACTGCTTTCTCTCAACTTCTCGTTTTGCTTCCTCAGCTCTAAGTTTGGCCTGCACCCACAAAAATTGTAAATGAATGAAAGGGCATTTGGGCCAAAGTTTCTACTCTGTATAAAGAAAATGTACAAGAAAAAAGGTTGTAAACAGGTGATAAGTAATAATTAAGCTCATCAAGCATTCACAGCTTCGATGTCAAATAAAATTTGAAATCATATATGTATAATGTTTTGAAAAATAACTAACACAGTCAACTAAAATATAAAAACTTTATGGTACCTCTGCTTCAACTTTAGCCTTTTCTTGCTGCTACTTTTCAAAAGCAACCTTTCTCTTGGCTTCTTCATAAGCTACATCATTTCTTATATTCCATTCTTCTATTTGAGATCTAAGTTCACGATCCTGTGGAACAGCTGTCAAGTGATTATCAAGTGCTTCTGCACTACAAAATTTACGAGAGGTCAAACATGAATTTGTTCATTTTTCAAATAGTTCAAACAAAGTAATTATCTAGAAGAAGAATAAAAGAACCAAAGAGAATTGGTTTTTAGATGGGGGTGGGGTTATAAGACGAGTATAAAAGATGCTATAATGTTAAATTTTAGTTATTAAAACAAGAAATCAAATCAATATTAAAGGCCAATGAAATTCAATTTTAATAAAATAAAATCAGATTCCCAATTTTTTAATTGATGTGCATTTTGATAGATTGTCTTCCTCCCACAAACAAATTAAATTATTAATCTTATATCTTTTCACCAGTATTTTTTAAAGAGAATTGTGAAACACATTATGCCCCCTTCCACACAAAAATCATTGTCATACAAATAAACTAACATACACAGTAATGTTTTTACACTAGCTACTTTTATCTTTGGTGACTATTAATGATATCTTTCAAAACCAAACAAGTGAATATCTTGTTAGAAAGAGTCAAGGGAAGCTTGATTGGAGAATCAATAAGTCTATGTTTACAGCTTTGATTCGTGCGTAATTGGTAGGATTTTCTCATCAATAACAAGAAAAAAATAACATAAAAATAACTATTTATTGCTTCTGCCTTTATGAAGATCTAGTATTCAAAACAGTAAGGAAAAAAGAATAATAAAATAAAAATAATATTTATAAAGGTGAATGATCAAATCAAGTGTTTAACTAATCAAATTGTCAAATAAAAATTTGATGCTTGAACTAATGTAGGTCGAGTCTTAATAATTTGATTGTCAAATTAATAAACACTTAGTTCATTAACTAATAATAATAATAATAATAATAAAATATGAAGTGAAGTATAGAAATTGATGCCTTTTATCATACATATTCATTATAACATTAATTACAACCCAGATGAACCCATCATCAGCAATGCTTCTTGTACCCTTCGTCAAGGTCCTTGATCAGAAATTCGGTAAATCCCCACATTTTTTTAATCAAACTTATTAAGTATCTTTACATTCATGTGTCATTATTTTATTACGGAAACCGTGGTCTAAAATTTGTGTGCAAAATTATTATATGGCCCATATTCTCACTGTGCCAACACGACAGGTATTATCAAGGGTACCATGACAGTGGATATAAAAGTTGAGCTATAGGCCAGTTTACTAGAATAGGCGAAAACCAATTATAGGCTCTCATATTATGTTGGATTTTAAATCAAGTGACATTAAGTGAAGTTGTTTATCATATATATAATCTATATCCGGAGAGTTGAGACAGGAGATGTGAGACTTCCTAACACAATCCACTCCTACACCGGTGACCAATGGGCAACACCGGTGAGAAACGGGCAACGACTTCTCAATGCGAGCCACTGTGACCTGAGGCACGCAAGGGCAGCAGTCCTTAACATTGTGGCAACCTCAACAGGAGCAGCAAAGGCTGTGGCCCTTGTCCTCCCAACCCTCAAGGGCAAGCTCAATGGCATTGCCCTCCGTGTGCCTACCCCAAACGTTTCAGTGGTGGACCTTGTTGTTCAGGTCACAAAGAAGACCTTTGCTGAGGAAGTAAACGCTGCTTTCAGAGAATGAGCTCAAGGGCATTCTCTCTGTGTGTGATGAGCCCCTTGTCTCTGTAGATTTTAGATGCTCTGATGTGTCATCAACCGTTGACTCATCGTTGACCATGGTCATGGGAGATGACATGGTAGGACAATGAGTGGGGTTACTCTCAAAAGGGTTGTGGATTTGGCTGACATTCTTGCCAACAATTGGAAGTGAGCCTACCCCATTTTTTTATAACCTATGATGCTATTATATAGTATAGTTTTATCTAATTTCAACATTTCTTGCCTCGTTTTCATTTTTCTTTCTAAACTTGTACCGAGAGATAGAACCATCACTTTCCTTGCTTCTCATTGATGTGCAATGATGACATTAAATGTGAATGTGGATACTAGGCCTCCAGAAATGCATCTTGCAAACTAAATTGTTCTTGAGCTTTAGCTATAGTAAAATCGTGGAATGGACATCCAAATTTGAGGTGCCTCGCGCAGGTGACCCGGGTTTCTTTCCCAGATGTATGAGTCAACATATGTATTGATTACAGCTACTAGTTCCGAACACACTTTTGTAACAAAATTGAAATTGAAAAATTCTACTGAATATTGATGAAAAATAAGTGTTAAATTTTATCATCATATGTTTCACTTGTTGATTTTCAATCCAAGCAAGTACTACGTTCCTTCCTTTTTATCTGTTTTTTAAGGTTGTTTTGTAAAAATAAAAAAAATACATTAAATTTTCTTGATTTCAATAAAATAATTGTGAAGTTTTTATTTCACTCCTTTCTCTTTTCACTTCACTTTAAATACATGTGTAAATTAATTAAAGTTAAGAAGATAAATAAGAATATAATTGATAAAAAAATTAATTAATGTAATCTTAAACTTTATAAATGACATATAAATAGAATTTTTTTTCCTCAAATTCCGATAGTTAAAAAGAAATAGAGGAAATATATCCTAAAAATATAACCTAGGGATCTAGTACAAAATCTACCAATCCAAATTTCATCCAAGGGACATTTTTATTTATCTATTTATAATATAAAAATATAGAAAACAAACTAACATGTCCAATGTAGAATATACTTTTTTTTGAATTTAGTATTAGGCCCTTCAAAGTAATAAAATCATGGCAAATTGTTATCTATACCTCCTAGCTTTATTCTGGCTTTATTACAGGTATATTAGAAATGAATTTACAAAATGAGTTAAAATTTTAACACATTTCACAAAGTATTTTCCAAAAGCCAATTTTCAAGAAAAGGGAGCAGAGGGACACCAATGGCCTTTAAGGGGACAGCCATTGCACTGTTGGAGATAGTCCATGATGGTGGCAACCTCATAGTCACGGAGAACTTGAGCGCTTGGTTGTGCTTCTTTCCATCATGGAAATTTTACTTCTCGACCGATAGACAAGACAAGATTTTGGTGATTGTTTCACTTCAAAGATTTGTCATCATTGTAGCTTGAGTGTCAATGCATCCGGTAAATGACAGTGTTGAGGAGGAACATGTATCTCCGGCTTGACAGAAGTATCTGCAATAAAGATTTCTTCCGCTTCTGGGACTCCATCAGTTGTAGCACTCTGCCTCGTACCTTTTTGTTAGTGGTGCAACACAACCATCATACTTTTGCTCCTCCTTTTAAATTTCTTAGCATGTGGACAGAGCACTCTCGATGCAGATCAGTCATATTCAATTATTGGAAGACTAACCCGTCTAGTTGCTCGATGTTTGTTTTGGCTCAGAAGTTGCGCAATCTTAAAGCGACCCTCAAAACTTGGAACAGAAAATATTTTGACAACGTTCATCATTCTGTTGATGCTGCAATGCAAAATCTTCAACATCAAATTACTGACGTCGGCATATCAGATGTCTTATTTAATTCAGAAAAGCAATCTCAAAAGGATCTTCAACAAGTTTTGCATTTGCAAGATCTGTTCTGGAAAGAGAAATCTAGAATGTGGCGATAGAAACACTGCTCTTTTCCATAATGTTGCCACTGTCAAGCAGAAAATGAAAAGAATCTCTTCCTTGTGCAGTGACAATGGTCTTTTTAACTGATCAAGTTGATATAGAAAATTGCTTCCTTCAATACTTCACTGATATTTTTGCTGCGGAAAACAGTTGCAGTCAAAATAATCTCATCTGTGATTTAATCCCTACACTTGCTACTCCCCTGGACAATGATATGCTCACTGCTATCCCTTCCATGGAAGAAGTCAAAAACGTTGTTTTCATCATGAACAAAGACGGAGCTCCTGGACCCGATGGTTTGGGCTGTTTTTTCTACCAAACATATTGGGATCTCATAGCAAAGGACGTCTATAACTCTACCCTTCAGTTTTTTAGACAAGGATGGATTCTCCCCTCTCTCAACTCAAACAACTTCTTCCTCATCCCTAAGTTTCTCACAGCTGATTCAGTTGAACAATCCAGGCCTATAGCGCTTGCAAACTTTCAGTTTAAAATTATCACCAAAGTGCTTGTAGACCGCTTGGCTGTGATTGCTCCAAAAATCATTTTAGAAAATCAAAGAGGTTTCATTAAGGGCAGAACGATTTTTGACTGTATCAATTCAGCCTCCGAAGTGGTTAATCTGATGAAGAAGAAAGTTCATGCGTGGAAATCTTGCAATCAAGATTGATATAAAAAAGTGTTTGATACGTTAGACTGGGGTTTCTTATTGAATGTCTTGTCTGCATTGGACTTCAATGACACTTTTTGTTCCTGGATCCACATTATTTTGCAATCAACCATGTTATCCATTTCCCTCAATGGCCACTCTTTCGGTCTCTTTGTTTGCAAGAGAGGGGTGAGACAGGGAAACCCCCTCTCACCTCTTCTTTTTTGTATTGCGGAAGAACTGTTAATTAGGGGAATCTCTGATTTGCTTCATAATGGCTTGTTGACCCCTATGGCTAGTCCTTCTCATGCTAGGACCCCCTCACACATCTCACACATCCTATACGCAGATGATATGATTGTTTTTTGTAGAGGGACCAAGAACAACATCAAGAACTTAATGAGTATCCTAGGAAAGTATGTTGCAGCTTCTACTCAATGTGTGAACAAAGATAAATTAGTTTTCTTCTCTGGAGGCATCCCTCAATATCGCATTCAGAGCATTTCCTCCATTCTTGGCTTTCGGCATGGTTCTTTACCTTTTACTTACCTTGGTGTTCCGCTTTTTCAAGGGAAACCAAGAAGAGTTCATTTGCAGCCTATAGCGGATAGAATAAAGCTGAAATTGGGGTCTTGGAATAGTAAATTAATATCTTTCATGGGGAGAACAGTTCTTGTGAAGTCAACCATTCATAGCATGTTAGCCTACAACTTCCATGTCTACCTATGGCCTAAATCTGTACTCAAAACAATTTACAAGTGGATAAGAAATTTTGTTTGGAGTGGCGATGTGGATTCCAGAAAAGTTATCACAGTGGCTTGGCACAAGGTATGTAAGCCATTTGAGGAAGGTGGTCTTGGGTTAAAGTCAGTCACTAGCATTAATAGAGCCACCATGATCAAATTAGGTTGGGAGATGCTATCCTCTAACCTTCATTGGGCGCAGCTGTTGAGAGCTAGAGTTTTCAGGAATCATCATATTACAAGACTCACATCTTCTCCAATATCTGGAATGGTATCAAAGGGTCCTTTAATCTTGTTCTTGACAACACGGCTTGGCTTCTTGACAATGGAAAAGTCAGTTTCTAGAGAGATAACTGGAATTTTCCTAACATTGCAGATCGTTTGCACATTCCTGATCACATTCGTCCTAAGCTTCAAGCATGGTGAGTGATTTTTGGTCTAATGGTAAATGGAGTCTTCCACCGTTTCTGGTTAATAATTTCCCCCACATTGTTGCTTTGATTGAAGAAATCTCTATCCCTGTTGTGCACAAATGCAATAAACTAGTTTGGAAAGAGTCCATTCAAAAAATTGAAATATATTGTTTTTGACCTATAATAAGATTTAGACATTCAAATATACGTGTGTATTGTTTTTTATATTGGTTATATGCACATGGATGTAAAAAAATATCATATTTTACAATCGATTATGTGTATAATTAATATAAAAAATTATTATCATAGGTTTAGATTTATCTAAATCATGGCCTAGAAGAAAAAAAATTACACATTTTAATTTTGTGAGAATGAAAAATATATTAAATTTTTTATAAAGATAAATTCCAAAAATATTTTAATGTCACTATTACATTATTACAATGTTAACGGTTGCGTGATCATTAACATAATATAAAAAATTTAGGTTAAAATATATTAACATAATATATGTTCTCAAAAGGCTTATCAAACATAATATAATTTCTTTTGACCAAAATAAACTTGTTAGTACATAAACTTATTTTTCAAGTAATTTTATTTTGATAATGAAAAATAAAATAGTAAATTTTTCTCCCTCAATTTTCTCCTTATTATTTTATTTTATCATTTTATTCAATTTAAAAATCCTTTTATCTTTTTTTTTGTTGATTGTCCAAAAAAATTCTCATATCTAATTTTATGTTTTTACATGCATGCAACAATCAATTCATTAATAGTCATTATTAATAGACTATTTTTTAAGATTATAAAATCTTTGAATCATATAACTTTAGAATTATTTGTTAAATTATTTTATTTTTTCTAAAATTATTTGGTGAATTATTAATTCGTAAAAGTAAAAATTTTCCTTTTTTTAATTAAACCCTATATACAATTATATATATATTTTACATTATTTAATATTTATTAATTAACTTATCCTTTTTTTTAAGGAATTAACTTATTCATTATTCTTACCAAATACTTTTAGTTAAATAAACTAAAATTTTCAGTATCTAACTTATGAGAAGATTTCAGCTAGTTTTATTTTAAAAAAAAAATAGGCAGGAAAACGTTGGAAAAGAATATAATAAGCAACTACCAAGTAGAAAGGGGTTCTTGTTTTGGACCAAAGTAGAAATAAATTCTAGAATACCATTCTTGAGAGTCACCCGCAAAACCGTGGGGCGCACACCGAAGTATACGTGGGCGTCTAATCCGCAGAGTCCAAATCGGTGGGCCCGAACCCAAGGTAATACTGTTTCTTACTAATAAGGTAAGTGGCCTTAAATATTACATAATATTATTTACGGTAAATAAATACTTACCTAGTAATACTCCTCTTAGGTATTGGAAATAGAAAGGAAAAGTATTACTAAAATGAAGTGTTTCAATAATAAGAAAAAATTATTAATAATTATTTTATTAGTATCCTTTGGGTATTTTGAGTGTAAACAGGAAGAATGATTATTTATTTAAAAAAAGGAATAGAAAGGAAAAGGATTATCCCACAGAAATGTAATGTATTCGCTTCTGGAAGGTAAGGTACTTTTGTTTTGGTAAGTCTGTGGGAATGAAAGACCAATCGCACGCGTGCTTGGTGCTGTTTGGAAGAGGAAAGGAAAGGAAGGTTGTGGTAAATAAGTAGTAGTAAACTAGTAATCGTAATCCTTTGTGACCTAACCCTTGTGTTTGCGAGTGAGACTGAGGTTGGGTTTGGAAGGCAAAGGCTGGTGTTGTCCCAATCCAAGGTTTGTTTGTGTTTGTGTCCTGTCTTGTCTTGCTTATATGATATATCTCAGTTTCGTCGGTGTTTTGTTTACTTAGATATCTCATAGTCATATCTGTGTGGTGTTGTGTAGAGAGAAGTAAAGCAAAGGAATGGCCAACATAGACATCGAAGGGATCTTGAAGCAGCAGCCTGATGATGGGCGCGTTCCGAAGACCAAAATAGTGTGTACTTTGGGCCCTGCTTCTCGATCCGTGGAAATGACTGAGAAGCTTCTTAGGGCAGGCATGAACGTTGCTCGTTTCAATTTCTCCCATGGCACCCACGACTATCATCAGGAAACCCTCAACAATCTCAAGACTGCTATGCACAACACTGGTATTCTCTGTGCCGTCATGCTTGACACTAAGGTTGGTTTTCTCACCAAATGCCTTATGTATTGTGTATGTTGATCAATTTCTTATTCATTAACGCTTCTGTTTTGTGCAGGGACCTGAGATTCGGACTGGTTTTCTGAAAGATGGAAAACCTATTCAACTTAAAGAAGGGCAAGAAATCACTATAACTACTGATTATGACATTAAGGGGGATCCGGAGATGATATCCATGAGTTACAAGAAGCTGCCTGTCCACTTGAAGCCTGGAAACACCATATTGTGCTCTGATGGGACGATTACTCTCACTGTCTTATCTTGTGATCCTGATGCTGGTACTGTTAGATGTCGTTGTGAAAACACTGCAACTTTGGGTGAGAGAAAAAATGTTAACCTTCCTGGTGTTGTGGTGGATCTACCCACACTTACTGAGAAGGATAAGGAAGATATTCTTCAATGGGGTGTACCCAATAAGATTGACATGATTGCTCTTTCATTTGTTCGCAAAGGCTCAGATCTTGTTAATGTCCGCAAGGTTCTGGGGCCACATGCAAAGAATATTCAGTTGATGTCTAAGGTATTTTTTGTTGAACTTCCATAATAACTAGAGGTTTTATTATTCATGTGGTTTCTCAGTTGCTTTGGCAATGGCTGTGTTTTTATTTATTTTTTCCATCATACATGAGTTGTACATTGACTGACGACAGGAACAGATCATGCAAGTGTATTGTGAACATGTAATTTATAATGGTTAAGTGCTCGGACTAACAAGTGGGGAACCCATGCTTTTAGCCTCCACAGCATCCAATAGTGTGTAGCAGACTAGCTTGATATGTTTTATAGATCATCTTTCTTCTCTTTCTTGTGTTTCAATTCAGAAATCCTGATTTATATTTGAATGATTGTATGCTTGAAGGTTGAGAATCAGGAAGGAGTCCTGAATTTTGACGAAATCCTGCGCGAGACTGATGCATTCATGGTGGCACGAGGTGATCTTGGAATGGAGATCCCAGTTGAAAAGATATTCCTGGCGCAGAAGATGATGATATACAAGTGTAATCTTGTTGGGAAGCCAGTGGTAACTGCTACCCAAATGCTTGAATCAATGATAAAGTCTCCCAGGCCAACCCGAGCTGAAGCAACTGACGTAGCCAATGCAGTACTTGATGGAACAGATTGTGTGATGCTTAGTGGTGAAAGTGCTGCTGGGGCATACCCAGAACTTGCTGTGAAAATCATGGCTCGAATCTGCATTGAAGCAGAATCATCCCTTGAATATGGTGCCATCTTCAAAGAGATGATAAGGTCTACACCATTGCCTATGAGTCCATTGGAGAGCCTTGCATCATCTGCTGTCCGCACAGCAAACAAGGCCAAAGCAAAACTCATTGTTGTGCTGACACGTGGTGGGTCTACAGCCAAGTTAGTTGCTAAGTATAGGCCAGCGGTTCCAATATTATCGGTGGTGGTTCCAGTGTTGAGCACAGACTCATTTGATTGGACTTGCAGTGATGAGACGCCAGCAAGGCACAGCTTGATATACAGGGGCTTGATTCCTATATTGGGGGAGGGATCTGCCAAGGCTACTGATGCAGAATCCACAGAGGTCATTCTCGAAGCTGCTCTTAAGTCCGCAACACAAAGGGGCCTTTGTAAGCCATCTGATGCAGTTGTTGCCCTGCATCGTATTGGAGCTGCCTCTGTCATAAAGATCTGCATAGTCAAATAATATTTCATGCTCAACTCATGCAGGCTTATTATGTTTTGCCTTTTTCTTTCTTTCTGCTGTTTATCCATATTATCATAAAATGGAGGATTTACTTACTACCTGTAGATCGACTGGTTTTTGTATACTCTGTTTATATTGCGGAGTACTTCTGAATGAGTTTATCATGGAAATAATCACTATTCTTGCCTTTTAAAATGTGATTGCTTTTGTTTCATTGTCCTCCAAATTTTTGCCTCTGCCACCAGTTTCCTACTTCGTTATATTATAAAGTAGTAACACTCATTTAAAATCATTCACGTTTCTTTATTTTATTTTATTTTAGATTATCTCGTTTATTATATCTTTTTTCTATTTTTATTCAAATATAAATACTCATTAGCCATTAGGGTTTACAGCACGTTATTCATAAGGTCTTTTTCTAGATTAGATTAGGATGTGTTATAAATAAAAATTTGTTCTATGACACTCAACCATAATACCATTAGAACTTACTGGTATAATTGATAATTGTAGAACCAGTCTTTATATGAAAACTATTATGATTAAAAACTGATTTTGTTTTTAGAAGAAAAAAAAATGAGATTCATTGAGCAAAAGATCGGCTTAAATCAACTGTTGGTCCCATAGTATTGCGAATGTGTAAGTTTGGTTCCTATACAAATTTGATTACACATTTGGTTTTCAACATTTTTAAAATTGTACAATTTTAGTTTCCTATTAGTTTTTTTTTACTGGAGTTCACTATTTGTTAGTTCACTATTAGTTTGTCATCCAAAATTAGACTAAAACAAAAACAAAAAAAATATTGATGGAACCATGATTGATAACATGTGTGACTAGGGGTAAATCTTCATTAGGACAAGAGAGTCATGACCCCCAAATTTATATATATATTATAATTATAATATAATAAATAATGAAAAAACCATTAATTATATATGGATGAGATAAAAAGTAAGAAAGAATACCTAGAGAATTATTTCTTGACTGTTAGGAGATAAAAAATATCTTGCCCTCTTAGTAAAAAATTATAAATATACTTGTATATTATTTATATTTATGCATTTTTTTTTTTTATTAAAAGAGCTCACATTCATGTTCATTAGACATTTATATACTTTTTTATTTTAATTTATGATAATTATGTAGATGATTCTTTTCTTTTTCCATGTAATTGATAAATTTATATTAGAAAAATAATGATTTAACTTATTTAATAGTAAAAGAAATAATTTTTTAAAGAGAAAAAACTAGTATGAAAGATAAACAAAATAATCCTGGACATCAATTTGAATCCAAAAATTATCTTAAGTTCACAAGAAAGTGTTGGTGGGTTTCCTCAAGTGGGTCAACAACCTTAATTAAAAAAAGAAGAAGCATACGAGAATAAAGACGCTTCACTGTGCCTCCTTCTCATCTTTTTGCATTTTCATCTCCTGCACCGTCACACGAGAGAAAATTTTTATTCATTTTGTGGTATTGGTTGGATACTTATTTGTACTATATTTTAGATGAAATTTTAGCCAATTGTTTCTAATATTGTGAGTTTCTATTTAAATATTGTTGCATTGTTGATTTTCACTATTTTAAGAGTGAGTAGATATTTATTTGTGAGGTTATATCGTAAAACTCTTTGCTGTACTCTTTAATATTTTACATAGTGAGAATTTTTTTTGGCCTTGATCCCATGGGTTTTATCCCTCATACTGGGAGTTTTCCACATTAAAATTACTAGTGTACTTATTGCTATTATCTCTTTATTTTTTTACACCCTTGAATTTTTAGATTTTCATATATTACCTTCTCATAGGTTTATTCAAGCGGAAAAAGTTTTATTTATCACTACATATTTATGTAATTTTTTTGTTGTGCATATGTGTCTTTTCCAATAGAAAGAAACAAAAAAAAAAGGAAAAATCAAACTTGAGAAAGAAGTTTGGAAAAGTGATACTTGTGAAAGTGGAAGTCCAAAATAAAATGTGGAAGAAGGAGAGAAAAAAAAAGGAAAACAAAACACAATCTATAACACGTTGACAACCTAATTCTTCCAAATTTTCTTTTATTTTTAATTTCTTTTTTTATTAAATATTAAATGATAAAATATTATCTGAAACATCACATCAACAGATGTCACAAGGGTATGTGTTACTGTTATGTCGGCTGTGTATCACTGCTCTATACCAATATGCGGAAGGTTGTTTCTTTCCAACCAAAGAATGATTTTTGGTAGTCTTGTTGGATGGAAGTTTTTTTTTGTTGTCGTGAGCTTTCATCCTTTTCTTGTTTCCCTTGGAAATGATAGTGGAGAACTCCTCTTTCCTAGGCCCCCTCATGTTGTCATCCACATCGTTTGCCCAAAATTTAGTGAGCAACTTGAAGTCCTTTTTTACTTGAACTGGCAAAAGATTTAAATCTTCCATTGCTCGAGAATAGGTAGGGATAGTTGCAATTTGCATTTGGGAGGCACTCCTTGGCTTGGGTAGCTTGAGAATCCAATCACATCAAAATTTATAGCTTAATTTGAATGACAAACTATCGATAGATTAAAATTGTTCAATTTTGGAAACATTGATGACTAAATATGTAATTAAATTTTTATAGAACCATAAGTGAATTTAAGCCGAGAAGATTATTAGAATTCTTAAATGTAATATAACCACCATTGGATCTACATCCAAAGGTACGAGAATATGAAAAAAAATTGTCTCCACAAGATTTTTTTTTTACACGAATATAATTAATAAATAGATTTTTAAAATATGAAAATATATAAAAAAACAATTATAATTTATAAAAATATATGTATTTTGATTCTTCTGTTATGATTTATGATTTGATGTCTTTTGTAAAAATAATATTTTTATAAAAATATAATTTTTTTAACACCAAATAATACTTCTGATGATAGCCGAATGTAGCAGTATTTTTTATTTTACTGGTAATATAGCAGTGTTGAATCTAATAAAAATAAATTGTCCAAGTGGATATGTTAGTATTTGAAAAATAGAGAAGAGCAAGAGTAAAGCAGCCGAAGGCGTGAAGATAGGGATGGCGGGCATGTCTGGATGTAGTTGCCGTTGGCAGTGGGCGGAGGCGAAATCCATGGGAATGGGCTGTTGGTTCCCTTTCTCAACTACCAAAAGGAGTTTCCGGCCTGTGATTGTTTCTGTTTCTGCTATCTCCGATGATAACTCTCACTCTTACACTAGCAGTGGCAGCAGCAGCAGCAGCAGCAGCAGCGGAAGAAAGCTAGAAGAAGAAGGCATCAAAGGGTCAGGAACTACCGCCAGAGGTCGCAGGTTGCTTAGAATTCGCCAAGAGAAACGACAGCGGGAATACGACCGCCTTAACAACTACCCTGCTTGGGCAAAGTAAGTAAGTTGATTCATGAATTGAATGAATGCTTCTATGAATCTATGAATCTATGAATGGTTGCAGAGTCCTGGAAAACGCTTGCAAAGACGATGCTGAACTCCGTGCCGTTCTCGGAGATAGCATTGGCAACCCTGAACTCATGAGGAAACGAGTCGAAGATAGGGTTAGAAAGAAGGGTAGAGACTTTCAAAAGTCTAAAACAGGATCCGTCCTTGCTTTCAAAGTCACCTTCAGAGAGTATTATTCCTTTTCTCTTCTCTCACTATATAAATAATGCTATGGATCAATCATTTCATGTCATCATTTATTACTCTTGCAGCTTCAATCCGCTTGATTCATATATCTGGTTTGAATTGTTTGGATCACCATCTGATCGGGATGTTAATCTAATTGGTAATGTAAGTGAGTTTCATTTACATTTTTAGCTTTTAATATTTATTCATAAAATCTTCCTGTTTTATTCATATACAATACAATATGCAGGTTATTCAATCATGGTATGTCATGGGTCGTCTTGGTGCCTTTAATTCTTCAAATTTGCAGGTTAGGCCATGCTCACTTCTCCTTCACTTTATTTATTTATTCCATGGTTATTTTCTCTCTTTCCATCGCTATTCGCTACCTCTTCAGTTTTCTGTTGGTATCCAATAACTCCATGACACATGTTACATTTCAGATATGTTTCTTATAATGAAATCATACAATAAATATTTCGAGTCTGTTGATTGTTGACTTGAAATCCTCTAAGTTCTGGCTCCATTTTTATATTTATCAAGAGATATTGAAAGGAGGAAGAGAATAGTGCATGGGAGAAAGTGTACTGAGATTCTGAAAACCAATGGTTTAAGTTCATTTATTTATACTATTGGGAAAAACAAGCCTCTTATTAGCTAGAGATAATGCAAAGATAGAGTATATAAGTGGGGGGGCATTCATCACCTTATAAGCCAATTTTGTAGACTTGAGTTTGGTCCAAACCCACATTCCAAGATATATATACTTGAGTTAGATCAAATACATAATAGTACTAAAATATTAACCATTTTGTTAACATTCTTACCAGAATTGTCTATTTGTACTCCCTACCATTTATATTTAGTGTAAATAGAAGTATTACATTGGTCTTATGATCACACATCATATCATTATCTATTCTCTCATTCTGCATTTTTTTCCAATAATTTCAATGTAGTATTGGAGCCTTGATTTCATCCAGCATGACCAGTGTCCACTGTGCTATGTTCTCAAAGATATAAAACTCACTTTTGTTTGTATCTCCTCCTCCTCATGGTATCTCTGTCCGATGACTATATGAATTCCACAAGCTATGCATTAACCTTGGCCATGGCTACCATACTCGGGGCTGTGCCGTCCAAACTGTCACTGAAGTGTGTGGCTGCACCAGGAGATTCTCCTCCCTTGAATCAGTCCATAACTAGAACAGTGTCCTTAACCTTGCTACACACACCTTGTGCAGCCAGAAGTTTCTGTTGATGTTGCACCTTGATCTGCACTTGTAAGAGCATCACCTTGGCCTAGTGTTCTCCCATAATTTCCCAATTTGGCCATCCAACCAAGCCCGAGCCTATTTGTTCCCTTTTCTCCTGGGAATCTTACAGTTTTGTTTCCAACCATTCATGTTTCATCAATGTTTACTCACTTTTTCTTTATTCAAAAAGGGATATCACTGTCACATCCAGAGGCTGCGAATTAGTTAGGAGGTGGAAGACTGTCGCTGGAAACCCATTGGAAATAGGAGTTTTTTAGTGTAAATAAGAACATTTTTAATGTTGTTTCTCTTTCCTTCCCAAGTAGCCTAGATACTTTGTATAGCTAGGTTCAATGCATATTAGGGAGCAGTGATACCTTAATTGCTATCTTGTAAATTGTAGTTGGCATTGAATTGATTATCTATGTAATACTAATGAATAAAAATAAATCAGTCAGCTGAGTGGTAAAACTTACTCAAGCACATTCTGAAAAACATATTTAGAAAATCTTCCCATGCCATCTGCTAGTTATAAGCCATCAATGTTTGGTTGTACTCGTGCATGCTTTACTGTATTATCAACCCAGTATGGCACTAACTCTCTGTTCTAGCTTGTTCTATTCTTGCTTTAGTTTTGTGTTTGCCTCGGATTAGCTTGTTCTTGTGTGGGTTATTGTATTTCAACACATTTATATTTGCTTCCCTATTTGAATTGGTTTTATCTTGTGTTTTGCTGTGTTCTAGTCTGTCTGCAAGCCATTATGTGATGGATTATTTTCATATTCTAGTCATGTTTCCCAAGCTTCTTGGGCCTCATGTATTCAAACTTCATGGTAATCTTGATTGAATCTTCCAAATGTTATTGTTGATGAATTTGGAGAAGAATTTCCATAGGTG
The DNA here is from genome assembly GCA_013407115.1 of Glycine latifolia. NCBI lineage: Eukaryota > Viridiplantae > Streptophyta > Magnoliopsida > Fabales > Fabaceae > Glycine > Glycine latifolia. The sequence continues at coordinate 70,273 of CM023948.1, read as the reverse complement.
ATTCCAGGCAGTGGCTGTTTGTACCAATGCCTTTCTTTCTTCCTACAACGAATCTTTTTAATTGTGTTACTCTGTCTACTCTTTGGCTATGCAACATTCGAACTTGCTATTCTAGCTGTGTACCATTTCTCCCACCATTCCAGTGAATTTTTTTAGTTGTCTATACTGCCACGATGGGCTTTCTTGTAAATCTTCATATAGCAGATCTCAAAATAAAAGGTGAGGGTTGTTTTTTTTAATTGGAAAAAGTATACATATATATAATATTAAGTTCAGTACAAGTGGTACTGTTGTATATACAACCTAGCAACAAAAGGTGCAGAACTATGGTGTCCTAATACATGATAAACAACATGAATTAGGAAACCAAAGATCTGGCGGTAAGCTAGGCACCCAACCACACAAAAAATTCTATACACTAATCCCTCCCTGAATGCAAAACCCATCCCTAATATTGCTAGACCAAGAATGAAACGGGATGTCAAATCCTTTCTCCAAATTTTTAAGCCAGGTCCAGCAGAAAAATAAAGCATCATCCATCAATTTATGACCATTGAAACTTTCATTTAGGAAGACAATCTTATTCCTATGATGTGAAATACACCATGTTAGAGTGATCCACCAAGTCTGCCACCGCTGTACCCTAAGTCCATAAAAGGTGAGGGTTGTATTAGGCAGTCAATAACCAATGTAAATCTTTGTCGAATGTTGAATCTCTATCACATGAGTGAATGGGTGAGACCGTTAATGTTAGGTTGTTGCTTGGAATCAACGCATTGTATGGCTCTAGTACAATGTCAAATGAGCAAGAGTTATTGCATCGCTTCCTGTATGTAGTGAAAAGTAAACAAGGGTTCCCACTTCAGTAGTGAATGAGTGTGGATAAAGAAGTTAAAAGGATAAGGATTTGTTTTGAAACATGAAACGTAAGCACATGCACATTATGGTAGTTCTTTTGTCAGATTTAGGCTTCTGAATATGCCTAGTCGCACCTTAGCAGTAACTGGCTTGAACATTAGTGGTTGGATATCTATTGCCAACAGAACTATGTTCTAGGATTATTTTCTTTCTATGTTTCCAAAACAACTAGGAATAAATAAATAACTACGTACCCCCCATTGCGTGGAGGCTCAAACAACTAGGAAAAAATATTGAGGAACATTAGTAACAAGGTCATGTTAATTAGTATCCTTAAGACATTGATTAAGGAATTAAAAAGAAAATATATTAATTATGAAAATCATAAGAGAGCGTAAAAAAGTTATGGACAACCAAATTTTTGCATCCCAATAAAAATCTTTCTCCTTTTATTTTCTTGACCAATACTCAAAAGACATTAGTTAGCATTTGACTTAGTAACATATTCCCCAAGACCCTAAAACACAATTATTGGTTAAATCTATTTCTAGTTTCTTACTTGTAGCCGTTACCTTTTAACAAGCACTGAAGTATCTTGAATTGATGACAGCTGGCAAATTCATCAGTGGAGTATGATCCTCTATATGATGCAGATAAAGGTTTCAAAGTGATGCCGTCATCTTTCCATGATATCAGTGATATTGAGTTCCAGGAAAACTGGGGACGTGTTTGGTATTAGCTCTAGAACTCGACTCTTTAAAACTAAAATAAAAAACTTGTTTTATGACCTTAAAATGCACGGAGGTTAAAAATATTGACTGATAAAGATAAATTTAAACTATAATAAGCTTTTTTACAATAAGTTTATGCAATAAAAATTCAAGATTAAAAGTATTAAATTCGCTGTAAAACTCATCTAATTAGATATTAAAAAGTAGAGAAGTTTTCTTTAATCTCACGAAGCTTTTAGTATCTAAAAGGCTGTGGCATCTTTTAAAGAAGAGTATAGACATAATAAGTTACTATACGGACAATCAATAACTAATAAACAATGCCATTTACTTAAATACATGAATGTAGAAGAATATTAAATCATAAAAGGGAATATTGGCTTAAAGATGTAAGAATACTGGCCAGGAGATGTGAAAATATACGGTATAAAATTGTTGCAAAGGTGACAATATTAGATTCCGGGACTAATTAGGTCCTTGTGGATCTATGGTTAATTCTCTATCATGGCAAAAGGACAGAAAGGCCCAATTAAAAAATAAATATAAGCTCCTGAGAAAAAAATTGAGACAAAAAGATAATGAAGAAAGGGGAAGGAAGACAAGTCTTGAAAAATATTTGGAGAAAATAAAGATTAATTTGGGTTGGTAAAATAATAACTAAAGTTTACGTTGGGGAAGAAGTTAGAACATTGTGATGAAGAAAGAGTAATGCATTTTAGCTTTATACATATCTTACAGGGTGGACTTGGGTACATCTGATTATTTTGCAATTGATGTGCTCCTCAACTGCCTAACTGTCTTGAGCTCGGAGTAAGTTCGAATACCAAACTTCATGTTACAAAGTAGAGATGCTTGTCTGGTTAGTTATTTTGGAAAAGCAATTGTGATTGACCTCTTTCTGAAATGGCGGCAGATATCTTGGAATCCAACAAATTGTTTTTGGTGGTCGCCGCATGGGTGATTGGGAAGAGGGGATGACAAGCCCCGAGTATGGTTACAAATACTTCAAGATTTAAACTGGGACTTGTTGCAGCTGATTTCATTTCATGCATTGTACTTTCCATTTGGTTCAAAAATGGTTGTAGTAGCATTTGTGCATACGAAAAGGTAAACTTTTTGGGCGAGGGCCATTCCTTTTATTTCGTATTGTTGTCATTTGGAGAAAAAAATTGTAGGAAGGAATAAAAATTGCATAAATATGAACAGAAACCTATAAATCGAAATCAAAAGTAAATGGCAAGACTGTGGTTGAAAACATGCATATTGTTCATTAACTTATATTGCGACGTGCGTGGTGTTACAAAGATTTGTACAAGTATTTAAAAAAAAAATGGCTTTGCAGTTCCCTATTTATAATTTTTCAGCCTAACGATTCAAATTACAAATGTGTACAATTGCATAAGTTAACCACCTACGATGTTGTCAATTGTCTGGATACGTCTCCTCTTGACAACCACTTGAGACTGTTTGTCGGAATGATGCGTGATTCTCCCCCAGGTGTTTGAGGATTGGATTGATTTTGAAAAGAAAAAAAAATTCATCCGATCGATTCACTTTGCTTTTTTTTTAATTCATCATTTAATCAGTTTCGTTCGAAACATTAATCTAGTCCGATCCCGATTTGGGTTGCATCGCTTTTTATTTTAATCTTACTTTTATTTTTTTTTCAGATAATATTTAATAAACGATAACATTTATAATAAATATAATAAAAAATAATTTAAAATATCAAATATTTTATGCTATTATATAATTGATAATAGTATAATTTTTAAATATATATTAAAATAAAAAAATTATATTCTCTATCACAACTAAATTTACACTATTTGAAATTATATTTATGCATCACAGTGAATAAAAATAATCTTTAATTAAATACATTTTTTATAAATAAATATAGGTTATGTGATAATTTTATAAATATATAAAAAAATATAAACATGAATGATATTATCAAAATAAATATATAAATATGTATAATTTCAATTTGAATTGGAACAGATCAATTTTAGAAATTAAATTTAAAATCTAATCCAATTAAAGAATTATGTTTTTCACATTTTGTATCCATTTAATTTTTATTTATTCTTTTTAGTTTTTTAATCGGTTTTTCCAGTTCTCATTGAATCAATTTATGAATATTCCCGTCAAATTTCATGTTTTTAAGCGCTTTTTTTACATTTTAGACTGACTTCCATATTCAAAGTGCCCTCAAATATTTCCGTACTATTTCTTTTGGTTTGGCTATCTAAACTTGAGCCTTGTCTTCGAAAGATTTTTGGAGTAATACTTTCTTTTGTTCTCTTCATTACCCAGTTTCCACCTTAGTCTGGATACATGCACTCTCGAAAGCCATTTTTGACAAATCCTCTTTTACACATGGGAATCAAATAACTTTTTACTCAAGTCTAAACAATTAGAAAATTTTCCAAGTGAAAAAGCAACATTTAGGCCATTTCTCTTATGAAGAATCAAACTCAAGTGCCTAAAAGATTAGTCAAAATAAGTAAAATAACCGAAAATATGGGAATTCTAAACAACTCATATGGTCCATAAATATCAGATCATTTTGCAAAGCTGTGATGTCATTTCTTAGCACATACATGACACTAATCCGTCGCCATAATTCACCATAGCATTGGAAAAAAAATCATACAAAAATATGCAACCAATAGAAATATGAACGGCACCACTCACTATGTAAACCGCACTTAAAGAACCATAACAAAAATCATGAAATTTTGAAATAAGATTAGATAGGCAGTAGTATCTTGTGCGGCATATTAGGTTAGTTGTCAAACCGACTGAGATCTTCACATTAAGCAGATGACGACAGGTTATAGTCAGCTGTGCAACCATCAGCAGAGGGTGACATGTCTCAAGCTTTGGCTTCGAGTATATGTTGCAGAATTAGCAGCTATCAGTGCCTCCACTAATCAATTACCATGAATTTTAACAGCAATAAATGTACATACAGGAAAAGGCTTCATTCAATGCCAAAGGAGAATGCATCAAACTATTCGGTGGCTTGTATAGAGGTTTAAATCTTTAAAATGCACAACCCCTAAAAAGCTCCGGCAAAACTTGAGCGGTGGAAATAATTGAATCAGGAAAAGATCAGGAAACATCCTGCAAAGCCAGATTCAACTCTTGTGCAGATTTTGCAATTGATCCTCCTCTTCTACAGGGAAGAGGCAACAAATAATGAGAAATTAGCACCAGAAATTTTAAATCACCCTAATAATATATCAACTCACTGACCCTCAGTTACTTGAAAGTATTCATGCTTTTTGAGCTTTCAAAATATTAATGTTTCTACGTTTCCTCAGAATTTCTAGCTAAATATTTGAAATTATTTACAACTAGTCCACTACTAGCATTACCAAAAGCGGCTTAATAAAAGGATTTTTTCTTTCAGAAAAGCCAAAATAAATAAACTTGAACTCCATACCTTGAAAGAGAAGGCAAAAAACGTTTGACTTTTTCAAGCTCTGTGAAGCAGAGGTTGCAACGCTCTAGCCTGAACCTCGTTAACAAACAAAAGATGAATGAATATATATGCAATAAACACACACACACACACACATATATATATATGAAAAGCCCTGAGGAGTTAACACCTGTTCTCTGCCTCGATATCGACACCAACAGGTTGTGTAGCTGATACAGTTGAATAGATTACTGAACCAAATATTCTGACCAGTTTCAATAGCATTTCCAAGGATATTCCTAGATGTCTACAGATATATAAATATCAAAATAGTCAACACAACTAAATCTATAAAATTGTAATTTATAAATGTGAATATATAAAAGCACATCAAAATTCCTCATGTTCTATATAGATATAATCACAAGTCACAACACTGATGAAAACTTTGTAACAGGACAAAATTAAGTAGAGTCTTGGCAGTTGATCTAAACAGGAAAGCCCAAGACACATTACAAGTGACTACTTGCAGAATTTATTAGAAAAATGATCATATATTATTGAAGCTGAGACATAAAACATGCAATAAAGAGCCAAAGTGCTTGTAGCTCAATTGATACCAGCTCACAACTACAAGATAAAAGCTTGTACCGCCCCCACCCCTCATAAAGGTTAAATTATTTGGTAGGTCTTTATAATTTGTTGAATTTTATTGGAAAAAATCCAAGTCCCACATAGGCTAGAGATAAGGTCAATATAGAGTATATAAGTGGGGGACAACCCTCACCCTATGAGCTAACTTTTGGGGTTGAGTTAGGCCAAAATTCACATTCATAAGATGGTATCAGAGTCTATCCTAGATCCATTAAATGGGTCAGCCACCATGTCGTCCACACACCAAGCCCAAAAGTGTTGGGCGTGAGGGGGTGTATTGGCAAAAAATCCAAGTCCCACATTGGCTAGAGATAAGGCCAATATAGAATATATAAGTGGGGGACAACCCTCACCTTATGAGCTAGCTTTTGGGGTTGAGTTAGACCCAAACCCACATTCATAAGAAAATTTAAAGTAGATTCAAATATTTTTAAAGTTTTAACAGAGCCCTTGTATTTCTATCAATTTTTAAATAGGTTGTACTTGCTGGCAGTCATTAACTTTTGCTAAATCATAAACACCTATTTCCAAGTGACTTTATAATTTAGCAAAACTTAAATAGGTCTTAATGGAAATTAGCAAATAAGGACTTACGGAAAAAAATAGAAGTACATGGATTCTGTTTAAAAAATTCAAATTATAGGGACTTATTTCAAAATTTAGCAAAACTGCGGATAAAGGATCTACTGATTATTTTATCCCAGGAAAAAGACAATAGCCAAGATCCTTGAAAGAAATAATAAGTTAATAACTATTAAATCCAGAAGTTCCTTCCCCGAGTGTTTGACTCCTTCAAATAGAAGAATTCAGTTTCCCAACCAGGTTTCTAAACAGAACTAGGGTGCTTACAAGAAGTTAATAAATAATGCCACAGCCTGTCACGTATGTTACTCATCAATTGTATTCTGAAACAAACATTAACAACAAACCTGTACGTGCTTGAGAATAGAGTTTTAACATATCACAGAATTAAGGGACTGTTTGGTTTGAGAAAAGATCTATTTCACAAAATAACACATTGTTTCCATTTTGTTTCCTATTTTCAAAGTTGTATAGGAAACAGTGAAAATAGAAAACAATAAAAAAGTTAATGATAACTATTTTTTGTACAACTCTTGAAAATAGGAAACAAAGTATAAACAAGATGGCATTCTCATAATTAAAATGAAAATAGAAAATGTATTAAATTAAACGGCCCCTAATTTACTAACTTATTATCATGTAAGGATCAATTGCAATTTAAACTAATGATTACTGATCAGTGTCACTCTCCTTGGCTCCCTTTCACTTTTCTCCTTGGATAAATTCCTTCCTTTTCTCTCTCCACAAAATAAGAAAAACTCAATTAATAGTTACAGCATAATACTGTTAAAAGTATCCTTTAAGCTGGTCCAATACACATAAATTGAGGGAAATTATATTTAATAAAACATCAAACAGAGTGAATCATCACTTTTATGATCCACCCCTTTCCCTTAAATCCCCAAAATGACCTCCTCATTCTTGCTGTTGGGAATACCTTCTACACTGGTTAGTTAGTACTCATATACTGAGAGAGAATGATATCCAAAGAAATTCAGACAAGGTTAATCATGGCCTTAGTTACCCACACATTGGATTATTCTAACACCAGTTTTCCCTAAAAATAATCTTCCCACTCGTTCCCACAGAAATCTGGTTATCATTTTCTTGTTCCTTTTCTCAATTTTGACAATATTTTATGCCCTCTGTTATGTATTTGTCCAGCATAATGCATTTACAATGCTGCCTTGTATGAGAAGAGATATCACTCACCTTTCCATTTCACTTTGTAGAAGATCAGTTAGAAGTGGCAGAAGACCAGCACATATCTCAAGTGTAATGATATCAATTTTTTCCATTATAATGCTAACAACATCAGCAATCACCTGGAATAAATACCAATAAGACAGGAGTATTATGAGAATTTAACATTTGCAAAAAAATAAAAACCTTATGTATACATATCGATACCACAAACAAGGACACAAAATAATAATAACATGCTGCAATGACAGGGAAAAAAAAAAAAGCAAACTCAAGATGCTCACAGCATGATCATCCATCTTTGCCATTATGCCAGTGACCTCCTTAACATCATTTCTTTCCCAACATCTGAAGACCATCTGCAATATAATGCTTTTGAAGTTCAGTAAATGTACAAATGCAAGTAGGTCTGCTTCAGTTACCAAAATTCTATTTTAGTCTATAGAATTCGTAAATGTTTATTGAAGGGTTTTTTTCTTTTTATATAAAAAAACCATGTTCTCATTTTGCTTGTTCAGGAAAATTGCTCTGGGTCAGGCTGTGTATCCGTCAAATTGGTTTTAGGGACAAATTCAACTTGCCCAAAGAAAAAAAGCTTGCTTCAAACTTCAGAATGGTTAAGTTGGTTGCAGTGATTTAGCGTATCTACGATTATAGAGGATTGATAGAATTTTCTTGTATAAATATTTGCTATTTTCTCTTTTTATGGGATAAAATGGTCTTACCTTCTCTGTGGTGCTTGGTGAATACCTTTCTAAGAGGAGTTCTTCATTTGATATACAAAGTTATTAGCAAGCATTGTCAAGTAGATATGTTTTTTTCTTGTGTACTCGAGGTTATGTTTGTAGTAGACTTGAAACTCTATAGGATGGTATTGTAAGAAATCAAATATCTAGAATGTCAATAGAATTGATAGGCAGATTATTTGGCATTATTTGTGCAGATTTGTTGGCCCTTTAAACCAGCATATCTTGCATGATTGCATAGCTGGAATTGTGTAATTATATCCTTAATTAGTTAGCCCAGCTGTAGGTTACCATTTATAGCTTTTTAGCAAACTTCAAGGCTAGAAATCAGATTGTATCATACTATTTAAATGAGAATTCTCCAAAGGAGAACACACAGTTTTTACCCCAAATTCTGAGTTTCACATAGAAAATGTCCAATAATATCATCATTGTATCACGGAATATTTTAGAGTACCTAGAATGATCTCTTAAGGGTGCTTTCCACACTTCAATATTTTATTATATTTCATGATTGGTTTCCTCATTTAATTAGGATTACGAGTGTAGTATTAGTATAAACACCATGTATGAATATTATATTCTATTATTGGGAGTTTGTTCTCTCTTTTTCTCTTTCCCTACCTAAATCCTTATAATTTCAACAGATATATTATCATCTGATCATGAACTTCTCTCCTCTTCTTGAGTATTTTTTTTCCCTCAAATCTAAGAGAAGAAAAAGATGCCGAAGCACATCATGTTCATCCAAGTTACCTTCCTACAACCCTGACCTGTTGACATTTAATAACATTCAAAGACCCTTGCTCGTTATCATATAACAGATAGCCGATACACAATTCAAAATAAATTCAAAGGACTCAATTTAAACTATTAAAAAATCATAATTAAATCGCCAATACCTGTAACTTAGCTGAACGAGCCAGCATTGAACTAAGAAATTCGTCATGCTGTTCCATCACATCGGCAATGGAATCTTCATCGGTAGCAGAAACTGTAGCCTTCTCAGTGGATATAGAATGTGCTCTCTGTTTAACTTTGTGGAATAAGGAAATTACATACTCCAAGAAAAAGAAAACAGGGAAAAGGACACAAGACAAAAGCAAACAACTATGTCTCCTCAGTACAATTAAATCAAACATTAAGGCAGTGTTCGGAAGGAAGATTTCTTAAGTTTCTCAAGAATCTTAGGTTGTGAATGTTAAATTCCCATGTTTGGTATGACAATTTTAATAATCATTCCCAAGAGTTTAACATTCCCAGGAATCATTTTTTAACTGTGTTTCCCTGTAAATTTTTTCTATGGGAGGGGTGGAGTCCAAGATTCCCATGAAGGGGGGAAGTTCTATATAATGTAAACACACAATTATGTCCTTCAATTCCAGTAATATTTTAGATATTCCCAGGAAATATGATTCCTAGGAAACATGATTTCCAAGAATGAAAAAAGATTACATTCACCAAACACCCCCTAAGTTGCTTCAAAATATATGAACTCTCCAAGTTCAACATGACTGTCCTAACTCAGTAAGATATTGCATATATTTTTCTGATAGAAATGTGCACAATTAAACTATTTTTCAATGATGTCCTTTATATAATAAGAAAATTCATTAAGAGAAACAAAAGTACAAAGGAGGATATATCCTCCCTGGTCAACCAAAACAGAAAAAAGTTAAAATAAAGAATATAAAACAAAGGGAAAATCCAGCTATCTCTTAATCATATATAAACTGCACTCATCTAGCGTTTTTAATCATAGATAAACGGCACCCATATAGTGTTAATGGTAATGTATTTGATGTATAAGCAAGGTAAAAGACACATTCTCTCCTGTGATTCTCTTAAAAATGAATTTCAATAGGACAATAACTAATATCATAACAGACAGGAAAGAAAAACAAAGCCAATGGAACACATAATCTGGTGGTCATAAGTGCCTGATGAGTGATGAGGCCACATCAGGTTTGAGATGAAGAATATCTCACAGCTTATGTGTCAGGTAACATGATGTCCAGGTGATGTGCTACTTTCTTCAAGCCAGGTAAAGCAGCATGCAGTTGAGACCAAAGCATCTTTAAGACTAAGGTTATTAAACTCTATGGGTTTAAAATGTTAGAGAAATGCTAGCAACAAACTCTTTTGAACACACAGATTACAAAATTTTGTAGGTTTCACTAAGTTTTAACCAATAATAAAGAGTGTGTTAGAAGGAGTGGGTTGAAGAGTATGTTACTAGCACTCCTCAAAATATTAAGTAAACTCATAAAGGAGAACAATCTCCACTTGTATACAATTTTACTGTTTTCACTTTGAACTACAGCCTTACGTTTCTACAAAAGCAAAATACCATAATATTGAGATAAAAAATTTCCACATGTTACCAAAATTGCAAACATGTAATACCAGCAATAGTAAAATATATCAAGGAGATAAGGAAAAGAAATGCACGTCTTAAACATGTTTAGAATTTGTATAATGTTTTATACTATGAAGAATAAGAATAAGAACAGAAACAGAAATACAAAGGAGTGGTAGGTGTATGAAAGAAGGAAGAAAAGGGAAGCTAAGAGAGTAGTATCCTTAAGAGATCAAGGGACAAGAGAGTTGTGGTCAATTGAGGAGTTAGTTATGGGACAGGGAGAAATGATAAATTTAGGAGAGTGGAGGGGTGGAGGGGGATATATGATTATGGTAAGGGGGATGAGAGAAGGGTGGAAAAAAAAGTACTGATAGAGGTAAGCTAAGGTAAGCCTATTCTTAAGCCAAAAGTGAGGTTCAAGGATTCCATTAAAGCGCTGTCATTTTCTTCCTTTCGGTTATCTTTGGTTGCAGTCTGAGATTTGCAGAATCTCATTTTTGCAAGGAGCTGAGCTCATAAGTGTTTCTTATTTGTATATTTCATCGGTCATTAGTTCCCATCATATTACATGCAGCACTTTTCACAAGCACAAGCCAAAAGAAAACAATTATGGTTTACCCCTTGGCCCTTATAGTAGAAAGGGTACACATACAAAAGAAGTATAACTATCAAGAGACCACTTATTCTGACACTAACTTTAATGCCCTCTCCAAAATAAATAAAAAAATTATGCACATTCTTACAGAAGAAAGGTTTGATTATACAAGTATTTCTTTGCGTTCTTTAAGTTTTATGTCTGTAAACATTATTATGATGCATTAATCATCACATATAACAGAAGGACAAAATAGAAAGGCAAGAAAATTATCATAGCAGACAATATGAAAAGGTATAATACCCCACTGAAAGGGAGCACATGAACTGATGATATCCTTCCATGAGAAAGCCCTTGTCTAGGTCCCTCATAATTAAGAGATCGTTCCCTCTTTTCTAAATTGAGAAGTGAGCGCATTCTCCCTATATATCATAAAAAGCATAAAATTAAGAAACCATTTATATTAATGACAATCATCAACAATTTACCCAAAGAAAGATACCTCCTTTTTGTACTTCGACAGAGCATACATCTCTGTTTACTTTCAGGCCTCGAGCTTCATCTGGCATAAGACAGTACTCTAAACACTGTTAATACACCATCCAACAGAACAAAGACATCCAGATTTTCACTAACAAATGCTCATCGACCATTGTAACAACCATAACATGGTGCAGTGGACCTTCACACCATTTTTAGGCTTTAGGTTACATTGGCTAGGTAAGATTATGTTTAGTCTCATTATATCCTTGAATTCAGTGTCCATGTAAATTCACACACAGAGATCAAAACAGCTACATGCAGAAAACTAAAGAGAACACATAAGCACACGTCCTTCCCATGACAAGTTGAGATGCATTGATAAACCCCTAATCATTCCTAATAAGCAAATCATGTTGGAAAGTTAAAGCTTCCTGAACTTGAGACCTATGCCTGACAAAATTATTAACAGCATATTACTTTTAGATGTTAGGATGACTGGGAAAACATGCCATCTTTTGTTATAACATCCCATATTCATGGTAGCCCAAAGCATAAAACAAGAATGGCTTGCTATAGTAATACTAATTAAATGTCAATTTCTGTTATTGCAGATTGGGGCTTCTCAACATAGCACAGAACTCACTTTTATACAAAGTTTTTATTTACAGGCGTGGTATGTCAATCAATCTAAGTTTATCTTCTGCAAAACTAATTTCCATCCCACACTTGTATTACTTTCTTATTGTGAGTAACACAAGGGCTTTCTGGCTCAGGCACATGACACGTATTGAGATAATATCTAGAGAAACAAGAATTATTATCTGTCAAAAAAATCACTCAACAGCTTAAGTCATTAAGTACTCAAAAAATAGCCTTGATTAGATTAGACATGTTACTTCACATGAAAGTTTGCTACATGTAGATATTAGATAAAGAAGATTAATCAATAATTTGGCCAAAGATTTTTTTAAAAATTCATACAATAAATCTGTTGAAATTATAAGATCTAGATATGTACCATCTTAGAATGTGGGTTTGGGCCTAACTCAACCCCAAAAGCTAGCTCATGGGGCGAGGATTGCCCCCCACTTATATATTCAATCTTTGCCTTATCTCTAAGAAAATTTGCGACTTGGTTTTTCCCAATACACCCCCTCACACTTTTGGGCTTGTTGTGAGGATAATAATATGGTGAGTGACTCGTTTAATGGATCTAGGATAGTTTCTAATACCATCTAAGAATGTGGGTTTGGATCTAACTCAACCCCAAAAGCTAGCTCATAGGGTGAGGGTCGCCCCTCACTTATATACTCTATCTTAATCTTACCTCTAGTCGATGTGAGACTTAGATTTTTCCCAACATGAAAGGAGTGAGAGAGAAAGCAGAAAACAGACTCCTAGTAGTTTGTATTAGATTAATATGGTGTGATAATAATTTGTTGATTTAAAAAACCTTTATTGATTAGTAATATGGCCAAAATGGTGTATATAAAGGTTATCTCGGCATCAAAGGGTGGGTTGGAATCTCACATTGACTAGTAATATGGCCAAAATGGTGTATATAAGTGAGGGAACTGATAGAAACTGGACCAGAAAGATAGATGAAAGAGATAACCTTTATTGAAAAAGATAGCAATTACAGCAGCTACAATGTCAGCAGAGAAGAGAACACAACTTTATTGATTTCTGGAGAATACTCCAGCTGATACAAAATGAATTCGAGGTTCACCACCCTCCTATTCCTTTTCTGCCTCCGTTTCCTAAACTCTCTACACTTATTTATACATTCCCTCCAATCTGATAACTAATAGTCAGCTGTAACTAACTATTAGTTATCCTAATAGATAACCAACTAACAGCTAACCTTCAAGGGACCCTCCTAGAGTACACCTGTCTCCATCTTCTGTCTCTATCAGGAACCCTCACTGCAAGCCCAAATTCTAAAAAGTGTATTACAATTAAAAGTACAAGCCTAAGCACACAAATACAATAAGAACACCAAACCTAATCAGAAAGGGTATTAAATTTGGAAACAATGCCCAACAGTGCTTTTCATTTATATATTAATTGATTCCACAATAATTTTTTATAAACAAAGAACTTAATTTAATAAGAAACAAAGAAGAGGAGCAAAAGCTAGAGGTTAATAAATCCTGAAAAACTAAACCAAGAATGAAAGGAAATGCAGTAATGAACACAAAATAAAATAGGAACACGATACATGTAACACAACATGCTAATCTCTCTAAAAGATATAATCTAATGATCTGTTAAGATATTCTAAGATATTTGTAATTTTGTAGATATTCTTACAACAAGATCATTTGCTTAAGCAGTTTCAAGACTAGGGCAAACAACCATTTGGCAAAAAATGTTGTTAAGGACTTGGACAATTGCAATAACACTAACAGTACAAGTTAAAATTAAATAGATTATGACAAAATAACATTGCATAAATATCAATGGAAACAACCATAGTTGTGTTGTTGTCGATGAAGGATTTGTGTAAAACTTCATGCTGATTACTAGCACTGGGCTCTATCAATTTATTCATATTTGCCAGTCTCAAGAAGTCTAGTATAATTTAAGCTTTTCAAAGATGTAGAAATACCTTGCGTTGAGCTTACAGAAGCAGGGAAATTATTTTTATCTGCAAAACCACTTAATTCACTACCCTTAGAAGCTGCAGATTCAGTTACGGGAGAGAAGGGCTTATCCACATCATCTCTGTTGTTCGGAAATTTACGTGCATCTGCTGCCTTTGACTGCGAGGGGAATGGCATCGTTCTTCCAGAAACACCAACTTCTTTTCTAGAATCAGCTACAGGCTCTGACCTCATGCTAGTTCTGGGGACAATTACGGGTATAATATCTGATTTATTGATAAGTGGAACACTGGATGTTGTATGAGATTTCAGAGAACTCCTTTTCTGAGCTGTTGTATTAAGCACTGTTGTTGAACCACCGGGTACTGTTTTGGGACCAGAATTCAAATTGATCCTTTGAGGAGTACTTGGTGCACTTCCTGTGGCTTCATTCAATCCATAAGTCACATAGTGAGCAAGTAATGATATTAATCGACAATAGGATCCAAATGGATCCAGATACAATAAGGATTACTCAAACAATTCAATCAAACAAATGCCAAAAAAAATAAAATAAAAGATTGAAGACAGAGGAAGAATATATACATGCCAGACATTTTCCCTCCTTTAAGGGGTCTGAATCTTGAGAAACGGACAACCTTCCAAGAGATCTTGTTTCCTTAAGTAATTGATCTGGATTTTGTGAAACAGATAGCCTAGCCTTAGCAGTGATCTCATTCAGTACAGTCATATTTCCACTTGAAGATTTAGTTTCTGAATGGCCATTTAGATGGTTCACATTATTAAGTGCATATGGTTCTATACGCTGGACAAGAGGTCAGAAATGTAAAAAGGCACATTAGTATTAAATGGTATCAAATACAACATTCCTATAAGCCGCAGAAATTTCTCTTTAAGATAAGTGCATTTACCGAGATGTCCACAACCCAGACTCCAACACAGCTTTGATTGTATGAGCAGCCAAGAAGTTTTCCTTCATGAACATTAAGATCTGACAATCTAGACCAACCCACATCCACAATATCATGGCATCTTATAGGTTCCCAAGAGAAAACCTAAACAGAACCAAGCAGAGCATCGTCACCTTCATAAATGATTACCTTAAATAAATCAACTAAAAATGGGGCTTACCTTCAAACTCTCATGTAAACCACAAAGCAGGGTCCTCCCATCAGGACTAAAGGTAAGAGAACGCACTCCAGTTGTCTAAAAAATAAAATAAAAAACAAATAAAACAAAATTATCTTGATTAATTGATCCTAAGGTGATCATCCAGGAGAAAATGGTAAATTTACTAAACAAAAAGTACCTCAGGACCAGCTGAACCAATAAGCTCAAAGGTTTCAAGGTCCCAGAATTTAACTGTTCTATCTGCCGAGCCTAAACATGGGAAAGAGATAAATGAAATAAAAATTACACTTGACTTCATTCAAATTAAAAAAAAAAATAGATACATCCAAAAGAAAACGCAATAATCCAGCACCGTATGCGATGTGGTATAAATAAAAAAAAACATAAAGTCGTCAACAATTATTATTATTGGTTTATTTTTTTATAAGAAAATTTCTTAGTGTTTAAACTTAGGTTATCCCATGTTAAATATTATTGTGTTCAGTAAGTTATATTGTGTTAAGTGTGATTGATTGGGTGTGTATGTTAGATAAGCCCAATGTGCTGGACTGCTGGTTTCTGTTAGTTAAGGAGTTTGAGTTAGTGATTTTTACTTAGAACTTTAACAGAATATGACAAAGATTGGCTATAAAGAGATAGGGAGAGAAGACCAGAGGTATTCTGTTTGGAGATTGGTTGTGTGGAGGGAGAGACATAAGGCTCTTGAAATCCTGAGAGGAACAACTTGTATTCATCCTTTCTCTTCTTAACCTGGGTTCACCATTGATCCAGCCTAAGGAGATCTCATCAATAAACTTTTATCTTTTCTTTCATTCTTTCTCTAATCTCTGAACCAATAGTTATCAACTGATAATAGAGCTCCCACTCTGAGGATTCTTCCATGGTGCACAAAAGAATGAAAACCAGACTGGAATTCTAGGGAGAGGGCACAAATCTTCAATGAAACAGGTGGAAGAAGACAGTCTCAGCAGACAAGGAGAGATGAGGAGCAGTAGTAGGTTGGGTGAAGAGGCTGGAAGATATATCAGAAGGTTATCTCGAAATATCCAAAGGGGGAAGGGGTAGCATATCCTTTTGGAGGAATTAATGCAAAGGAGATTGGTTTTGGAGGGAGAAATAGTTGACCTGTCACACCACGGGCCTTGCAAGTTGAGTATTTTGTGCCATGCCAACTATTCACTATAGAGCTAATTAACAACTATTAAACATACTAACTGAAAATGAAAACAAAGAAAAAACCAAACACACCCTTGCTTGTCAAGGTAGTAAGGTGCTAATTTTCATGATTTCATCAGAAAAGTAAGAATAACCTGTTGCTAGTAGAAACTCATTGGGATGAAAATCTATACATTGGATCTGGCCCTCGTGACATTTAAAATCATGCAAGAGTTTCCCCGCAGTCAGATCCCATAACTGCAAACATATACATGAAAATTTACATCAATTTTTTTTCCAAACAAAAAAATAGGTTCTCATTTACAAGTTTAGCACAACCATATGAACCAAATTTACATTAACCACAATCCATAAAAATATTAAGATATACATATTGCAAATTATGCACTAAGTCCATGATAATGAGTAAAGAACTTCGCAGACTTTCAAGAAGTCATACTAAAGTCTAAAGTAAGTCAACATTAGATAGCTCGATCTAAAATACAGTGGCAAAGGGGATATTTCTTTTATATATATACACACACACAGACAAACAAGAGAGAAAAAGATGCAAAAAGTAATCATTATAATTTATAAGTAAACTGAAGAAAGCAGCAAGGCTGGCCAATCTGTCTGTCACTAGGAGCAACTTTTGAAATAATAGGCCAATATATTCTCCAACACAAGGGGGAAAAGATATAAAAAAAAGGGAAGTAATAACAGTAAGTATACTCAAGAATGCAGTAAGGATGCCCAATCTCTCTGTGTCACTAGGAGCAGGCAACTCTTTTGAAACAGCCATAAGCTCAACAGCAAAGAATGGCCAATAAACATTATCCTATCCTAAAGCAAGTTTATGGCAAAGGACATCCTTAAAGCAAATGCAAGCATTTCCCTCCAATCAAATGCACCAAATGACTGCAGAAACAGCACACAACCACAAAATTAGCCTCCTTATTTTTGCTGAACCTTTTATGAAGAGCATTTGAAAGTTGAGGGACAAATTCCATGTTTACAAAGAAAGACATCTTTTTCTTTGGCATTGTTTGGATTGTGAAAGGTAAAGTACTTGATAAGCTTCAATAAGACAATTCTATACACCCCTAAAGAGCAGCCACATCAAGAAATCTACAACTAAGGTGAAAAGAAAAGGAGAAAAAGGGCCACCTTGCCTCACAAACCAAGATTAGATTCCCATTCACAATCAATGAGAAAGTAGAATCAGGATTTGATATTCCTTTTCACTTTTGGTCAAGCAATGAGGGAAAGTTTTGGGTCTTAGGGGAGGGTTTGATGTATTTTGTTTTTCTCCCTTTTCTTAGCTAAGGTTAGAACCTTGTTGGCTTGTTTCTTTCTTGTCTTAAGCCACCTCGGTTCTGCTCTTATTCTTTTGCTATGTTGTAATCCTCACAGTACTTCTTGTACTGTGTTTATATATATATATTATTATTTTTGCTGATCAAAAAAAAAAAAAAATGAGAAAGTAGCAGTCAACAAAAAACAACACCAGGTGACTTCATAGTACACCTAGAAAGTTGCAAATCTCACCATGAACAGCTTAAATTCTTACTTTATCCTTACTACCACTACCATGTGTATACCCTCAAGGCCTCAAATTATCATGTTTATTATGTTCACCTCTTAATTTGTTCTCTCTAACTGAACCAGCATTTCATGAAACATTATATTATGGTTATGGCAGTAGACAGCTGAACTTGCTCTTTATCTTTGATGGTATCCATCATCATGTATTTCACCCACCAGTTTTCATTACATCCTCCCCGAAATGGAGCAAGCTTGAACCATGATTCTTAATTATGGTTATTTGAGACAAAACATGCAAGATGCAACTATATATGGTTCAATATGATTGACTACTTTCTTCTTTTATAGTTGACATACAACATTTAACAATAATACAAACTATTTCAGTATTTCTTTGAAATCTGTCATATATAAGTTTGAAGGAAGGCTCTGTAAGCATGTTGGTTTCAACAAACAGAGATAATGGATAGGTTCAAATTATTTATGAACATTGATGATAAATAACCATGTTATGGAATCTGACTCTGTTAATATCAAGAAAAAGGAAGTCAATTCTAACCTTTACAGTATTGTCCTCTCCACCTGAAACAACCCAGCGCCCATCCGGGGTAAACCTAATTGCATTTACCCCTCGAGTGTGGCCTTTGTAAGTATGGATACAACCCTTCTTTCTCATGTCCCATATCTTAAGATTAGTGTCTAAAGAACCAGATGCAAAGAACTCTCCAAAAGGATGGAAGTCCACTGATGTACAATTGGACCTATGACCGGTAAGAGTACGAACAACTACCAAAGAAACATAGCAAGTCAAAGACTCAATTTAAAAAATTTATGGTAAAAATACTGAATAAATTTTGTGAGACTATTCAAATCTTTTTTCATCATTGTTTTAAAACCATTAAAAGAAATGGCAAGCAACTGCGTACTCTTTGCCTCTTCTAAGTCCCAAAGTTTGATAGTACCACTTGCAGCTCCAGCAGCTACCAACACTTCAGAGGAATCAAAGCTTACAGAATCTATTCCACTTGAATGTCCTGACAGGCTCTGCAAAAGGAGAAACAGCTCTGTAATGAAAATAGATAAACAAATATTCTCTCTTTTCTGTTAAAGGAAAATATTTTTAAGTATGAATGAGACAGAGGGCGAGCTCTGCCACAGTGGTAAAATTGTGTCTTAGTGACTTGTTGGTCATGGATTTGAATCCGGAAACAGTCTCTTTGCATATGCAAGGGTAAAGCTGCGTACAATATATTTCTCCCTTACCTTCGCATAGCGAAGAGCCTCTGGACAATGGGATACGTAGTTTTTAAGTATGAATGAGACAGACAAAAACAAATAAAAAGATGATAGCAGTATTATGTATATAAAACCAAGACACAAAATGCATCTAGACCAATCAGTTGTCTAAAAGGGCCAAGGGGACATCCCAATAAGCTACACCTGTTGTGTTGGCTTTAACTGAACCAAGAACAAAAAAATGAAATCCACTCTCTTTGAACATTTGAGAAAGTAATACCTTTCATACTTCTTGAAATAAATACCATAAGAATGCCAAAAAGACAAAAAAAAAATAAAAAAAAAAAAACAAGGGGATAATTCTAGCCTTTAAATTTTTTGGCGTGTTTACATTTGATTCCAACCAACTACACTAAAGCCCAGCATACAAGGAGCATATTCACAATATGTAAGAACAAGTCTAAATAAAAGAAATAGAAATGATGATGTCACGATGACACATCAAGTATAACTGAAATTAATCTGATGCTACCTTGACAAGAAGTTCTGATGCAAAAGCTTCCAAACAACATTTCCTCACAGTGACCATTTAATGAGCAAGTTAGATTTGAACAGAATTGAAATGTGAAAGGGCACAAAGAAAATAATGCCTAAGAACAATGAAATCCTTGTCCATAGATGAGGAGAGAAGAACGAACGAACCAGTATGGCATTAGGTTTGCCAATAGCCCAAAGATTGACCTTGTGATCTTCACCTCCAGTGACAAGAACCCTGGATGATTTCCGTCCAATCTTAAGGCAATTGACAGTAGAAGCATGTGCTACAAATTCCTCTGGACATAACTCGTCAAGGCCAGCCAAGTCACACACACACACACACACACACAAAGACAAGACAGACTCTAATAGAATAACAAAGTAGAGAGAGATCTGCAGATAGAAAATGAAGGGCAAGTGCATAGATAGATCAAACAAAATGTAAAGCACAGACAGACAGACAGACAAGAGATGAAGGATACGAAGCTTGTAAGCGCGTTTGGTAGTCATCGGTATGAATGAATCAAAACCCTAACAATTGTAGTTGCAACAAGAACAGCAGCTCTCGATTTGAGACATTCGAGAGATCTAATTTGGTACTCTTACTCTAAGATTATTCCCAGATCTTCACTACCCACAGCTGCCCCCGGCGCCGACAAAATAAAATAAATGTGTTAGTGACTTCGGATCAAAATCAAAGTGAAACAGCAATGGAACAAAGACGAACCTAACCTTTATTTTAATTCTTTTTTTGTTCGCATTCGGTAAAGCGCGGTTGGTTGCAGTTGCAGTTGCACAGAGCGAACAAATAATAATGCTGTTTCAGATAGATATATAGATACATGCCTGCTCTTCTTAAACTTGTTACAGTTTTAGCGCGCGCTCTAGCACAGAGAGAGAGAGAGTGTGTTGCACAAGATAAGCATGAAAAATTTAGGAGTAATAATGCTGCTATTGCCACCGTGGCATGGACCAAAGGCTTCAGTTTCCTCTATCACCGTAGGCGCAGGCACAGCCAAGATCTGTGACTGTGAGAGAGCTCAAACAAAGAAAGAAGAGAAGAGAGTAGAGAGGCGCTTTCACGATCTGTGTGTGTGACTGTGTCCCTCGGTAGTCGGTAATGATAATGCTTATGTTCAAATTAACCTGACTGACTGAGAGTGGGAAGGTTCAAAATCAAAATATCAAATATCAAAATATCAAAAAATAAGGAAAATCGGTAAATATGTGAAAGCTATGTTCCACGTTTTATCCTTTTTCCTCCCTCCTTTCGCAAATCAAAATCAAAAATTGAAAAGACCACGCAACAAAACTCTACTCCTTCCCTTCACCTTTCTGATCTTTACTTACCTTCTTTAATCATTCATCTCCCACTCACAACCACAATTTGCTTTCTTTTTCATTTTCATAAATTGTTTCGATTTTTTTTGTATAGCTTCTATAGTTTTTTGGGTAATATTTCCTCTCTCTTATGTGTGACATTTTCTTATGTTTAGCTCTAGTTTAATATTCTAAGACTCTGCTATAATGAAAGTACTATTTATACAGATGCAAATACATGTTAGCCTTTATCAAATGTTCAAATCATATGGAGACATTTTTATAGAGAGAGAGAGAGAGAGAATGATATTTAAAAAAAAAAACGAATATTGGCCTATAAAAATAATATAAAAAAGTCAAAAAGAAAGTGCAATTTTACAACTAAAGAGATTACAATTCCAATTAACGTTAAACTTAAAAGAGAGATGAATATCATTACAACTTTATGAAGAAGAAAAGATAGAACACACAAAAATGAAAAAATCTAAACGTGCAACCTATTTTGGGTGGATTAGATTCTTGTGGAGGGAAGATAGAGATTAAAAAAACAAGTAAAATGAGAGTGACAAATATAATACTTCATCTCCATTATTTAATTCATCAAAATTAAGAAAAATGATTAACTTAGTTGATAGTAATAAATTTGTATTAAATTTATAATTTTTTTAAAAATTATCCTTGTCATTAATATTTCTTTATCTTCTAATGATTTGTCAATATATTCTTTCTTTTTTAATGAGAGATATTTCTAATCTAAAAGTAATTAGTACAAAAAATATTATAGATTAAGTTTTATAAAAAAGAATAAGCATCATTTCAAAGTTGAATCTTATAAATAAGAATGAGGGAGTAACAAGTGATAAAAAGGATGATAGAGAGACGAAAATGAATGAAAATGAAATGAGAGAAAAAGAGAAGATATGAATATAATAACGAATTATCTAACTTATCCTAACTAAAGATAGGATTAAACATGAAAAAAGATTATTGATGCATTAGTTGTGTGTATCAACATGATTGGTACAATCTCCTTAATTACACCATTTGTCTTCTCTAGGGTTGGTTAAACATGCCCCATATAATAAACACCCAAGAATTTGAACAACATATTAAGTTCTTTTATCTATCTATATAAATAGGTTATCTTTGAGAAATTGTTGACATGCTTTTATAGAGAATATGAGTTTTCCAATAGATATTGGACACTCTTTTAACTAAATATGTTTTGGATAGTTTTGAAATATGTTTTACGTTCACATGCCAAATTCTTTTATGCTAAATCCATCTTTCATCTTCTCTAGATAACAGACATGTTGCATTCTATTGACTAAAATCTATCAGATCAATCTCATACAAATTGTTGTATCGTCTGGCAGTAAAGAAAGAATTTTCATCTTCTGTCTTGACTATACACTTGTCTTTGTTGAAGAAAAAATATAATAATTATCACAAAATTGACTTGTGCTAAGTAGGGTATACTTCAGACCTTCAACATATAAGACGTTTTCTATAGAGGTTAGAAATGGAATAGCAAATTTACCTATGCCAAAAATATTTCTCTTACCTATGCCTCCAAAGGCAACTACTCCTCCTTCATGTGGCTTTAGGTCTAGGAACATAGACATTTCTCCTGACATTTGTCGTGAGCATCCACTATCCAAGTACCAGCTAAAACCCTAGCCTTTTCCTACCAAGGTTACCTGCAACATTCACTATTTGAGATTTTGGTACCCATATTTTTTTTGGTCCAGCATAGTTAGTACCCCTTGGACATTTGTTTCTCCTTATGGATGCATATGAACTTGGAATGTCCATATTTATCATAGAAGTCACATTTGTTTGAAGTAGACTATGACTTGGAGGAAGTTGTTCCCTTTTCAAAGCCTAGGCCAAACTTATCATGGGAATGTTGATGAAAATTCAAAAGGGTGGTGAGAGTCTTTGAACTTTCTTGGAACTTCCTAAAGTCATTAGTAAGACATGTTACTTTTTCCCTTAGTTTTTCAACAATGGAAGTTTCATCAGTCTTACTAGCCAGACTCATACTCTCTTCATCTTCTTTTTCAGATCCTCATTTGATTTCTTTTATTCAGTGTTTTCAAAAGCAAATGCTTTAAATTTTTCTTTAAACTTTTTACATTTAAGAGAAATCATATTACAATTTTGAAGAAGAATATTGTAGGACATATCCTCATCATCCTCTGATGAAGCAAAAAAAGAGGTATTAGATTCAGAGTTGGTTTTACCTCAACCTTATCATCTATATTTGCCATGAGATAAATGATGGCTTGTTCATTGTCTAAACTACTACTCTTCTCATTGTCTGAGTCATCCCAAGTAACCATCAGACTTTTCTTCTTCTTGTCCCTATAATATCTATTTTTCTATAGCTAGGGACATCCAACCTTAATATGTTCAGGTTTTCTGCACTCAAAACAGATGATCTCATTGCTTTTCTCCTTGTTCTTCTTTTTGAATTCCCTTCTTTTTCATCGTCAGTTTGAATTTTTTGGACACGAGGGCCACTTCATCATCTATGGATCCACCAGAGTTGTCTGATCCATCAGATCTTGCATATGCACTTTTAGATCTTTCGACAAGCTCTTCTTTTATTTTCTTTTGAAGCTTGTCTCTTCAAACTTGAGGGCAACAAAATTCTTCTTTTGCATATGCTCCCTATTTTGAAGGTGGAATTCATGGACTCTCAAGATGCCTAACAACTCATCCCATGCAAGATTTTTCAGATTTCTTATTTCTTTGATAGCTGTGGTCTTGAGTTTCCACACCTTAGGAAAGTTGTCTAGCACCTTCAAGTTTATTTGAGCCTTGAAGTATGTCTGTCCAAGCCTCTAGATTGTTTAGAAGAACTTAAAGTCTTCCAAACATGTCGTCCACATACTCTCCATCCTTCATGATGAATCTTTCATAATGTCTGGTTAGAGTCACAACTTTCATTAGTCTAACATCTTCAGTGCCTTCATGGTTTATGCTCAATGATTCCTTGATCTCTTTAGTGGTTCTTAGTCTGTAGATCTTGTTGTACTCATTTTTTGATAGGACACATATCAAAACATATTTGGCTTTTGTGTTGAGCTCCTTAATGGCCATAAATTAATTAAGAGTGTAAGATTTCCAAAGTTAAAATAAATGATAATAAAATAAATAAATAAATAAATAATATTTAGTCACAATATCCCTGGCACAACAGTAAAGTTGTGCTTTGGTGATTTGTTGGTCATAGATTTAAATCCAAAAATAGTCTCTTTGCATATGCAAGAGTAAGACTGTGTATAATATTCATCTCTCTTACCTGCGCATAGCGTGGAGCCTTTAGACACTGGAGTACATAGTTTTTTTTAATATTTAGTCACAATAATATAATTATATATGGTATGTGTCCCTGTGTAGATTAACATTTGATCAATGCAATTGATCAAATATGTTATCATAATGCACAATCATTAGGGGAAAATGCCTTAAACATTTGTCTATGTGTTTTTTGTAAATGGAAATGGATGGAATTTGTGAGTGGGAGAATGGATGGAATTTGTGTTTTCAAAACTTTAAACCTTTTTGCAGTTAAAGTCTTTCCTTGACCTTTTTCTTGTGTGTGAGTTTTTCAAATTAGACAAGTCATTAAACTGGTCAAAACACTAATTCAAAGTTAAATGATTCAATTGTTATAAGAACATAATATCATAACTTAATAACACAAAAAACTAAACATAACATATTTGG
The DNA here is from genome assembly GCA_013407115.1 of Glycine latifolia. Classification (NCBI taxonomy): domain Eukaryota; kingdom Viridiplantae; phylum Streptophyta; class Magnoliopsida; order Fabales; family Fabaceae; genus Glycine; species Glycine latifolia. Next base: position 45,358 of record CM023948.1, on the reverse strand, counting down.
TAGGTTTTTAACATTCAATGTATACATAAAACATCAAATATATCACAATATTTACGTATAAATTTCAAAATACATAATAATATTCATTAGCAATAACAAGTTTAAATGCATAACAAAAAAAGCAAGCAAAGTCAAGTCATCTGTTCATTTTTGTTTTTGTCAGCATTCAATGGTGATACAATAAGCATTCAACATGACATAGATTTAGGAAACCAAACTCGTTATGCAAGTGGATGAATAACATTTTTTTTCCAAAACAATGGAGTTCATTTTAAATTGTAAAACAAATGAATAGTCCCTTCAATATGATAAACCAAAATTCAAAATTCCATTATATATGTATACATACATCTAGTGTCCAATAGTGTTTCAAATATAATGGCCTAAAAAAAGGATATTTGAACCATTTTTTCATATAATAATATCATTTTTAGTGGTTGACAATATTAATTGTTTTACACTAATAATGCATAATCATTAAACTTTAAAGTAAGAAACAATAGGAGGTACATTATCAATGTAAAATAATTTTACACTATTATTTGAAATCACAAATTACCATATATGATAAATTTGTTGACTTTTATAATTATGACTTTAAAAATTATACTAAATTGGTTGATGATGTAACATTATTTTATATCATATATTTTACATTATACATTAAACTCATAATCATCCATTTCTAAACTACAATTGATTAAGGTTCTTACACTCCTATTAAGAAATATTAATTGATATAATTTTAGACTAAAATACCTATATTTAATCATATTCTTCCTTTAAAAAAATCATATTATTGGAACCACTAAATAACCATCAATATTTGGATAGTAAATAGTCTAAAGACTATGTTAGTGAGTATTCTCATTAATGGGTGGTTAGGTATTGCGCTCAAATACTGTGTCTAGCTTGCATAGCAATAAAAAGTAAGGCTTAAATAACAATTTTTTTATATTTTAATTCTTTAAAGTTTTTGTATTGATTTTAGTCATTGCAAAATCTATTTTTTAATTTATTTTAGTCATTGTCGTTACTGGATGCCATTAAGTGTCGACGTGACTAATAATGGTGACATCAATGTTGCTGATGTCATAAAAAAATGTCTAGTTAACATTTAACAACCAATGACAACATAAAAAGTGTCACATTAATAAGGACTAAAAATAAAAAGTAACATATTTTCAAGGATTAAAAACAAATAATTACGTATTTGCAAAAATTAGAAACAAAAAAAAAAGTAATTGAAGCAAAAAGTGACATATTTCAAAAAAGATATTTAAGCATTAGCTAAATTTGATTGATAAATAAAAATAAATTACTTGGAAAAAAATAAATTTGATTGGGGACCTTCATTACATCGTGTATTTTTGTTGTTTACACATTGTAATTGACATGAATCAATTTCATATGATAACTACCCACTATTTCCTTCTTTAGAAGAATGTGAATCTAGACAATTTGACTTGAAAAACTACTTCCAATTGCATTCTATGTTTAGGCTTTACTTCTTGCTTTGTCTATTTTTTAGATTGATTTTGGTTGTAGACTTGTAGGCCACCTTTGGTTTACCTATGCTAGGCCTTAATAAGTCTTATAGAAAATGACTAAATCAATAATCAAATATTGTACTTGTATCCTTGAAATCCCATCATCGAATTGTATTTTTGTCTTTGATTCCAAAATCAATATTACTTAATCAATCATTCACTACCAATCATTGACCATTGGCTTTCAAATTTTAGTTATTAAATATTAGTCATCAATTGTCACTTATCAATTAAGTGCTAGTTTGATGTTTATATATCTTATTGTAATTAAGTCATTTTTTTGCTTTAGTTTATGTACCTTTTTTGTTTTTAGTCCTTATAAACATCATATCCTTTGTTTTGAGTCCCTAACTATATGATATTTTTTTATATTTATTTTACTAGTTTAAAATATGTCATTTTTTGATTCAATATTTGATTATGATATTATAATAATATGACACTTTTGATGATATCATTATATTATATGTTAATGTGTCATGATGAGTGGAGTCTACTAACAACACATACTAAAATATTTTTTTTTATAGAAACTAAATTTTAAAAAAAATCTTAAATGACTAAAATAAAAAAAATATTATTTTATAGGAACCAAAATGTTATTTAAGTAAGTTATTGTAAATATTAGACTCTTTAAAATAATTCACACCATTTAAGAAAGTTTACTAATATAGTTAATAATATTAAATTTGTTAATATATTATACTATTTTGTCAAAATTATCCTTCAAATTATTGGGCCCACAATTTCTATCTTTTCACTTAATTATTTTTTATCTAACTAATTAATGTGTGCTCCTCTTCTTGTTCAATCCTTACAAAAGAGATAATGTAATTATTTTTTCATTATATATTATTTATTGTAAAGTAATTATGAATATTTGAATAAAAACAAGTAAAAGACAATTTCAAAAGAGTCTTGTAAAGAAAGAATAAACAAAATTTTCAAAAAACTTATATCTAGGTATTGAGTAAGTACAATTTAAAATTTAAATTGGTAAAACATAAATCAATAATTTTGAAATAAAACTAAATTGCTTAAACATCTCACGAGTATAAAGTAATAATTAATAAATATAATGTGAGTCAGAGAAAGTAAATCCACTATGGAAGATTGATTAAAGTGATTCGATCGAATCATTTTGATTCCATTTCATTCATGTAAATGGAGTTGGATTAATACATCATCTCATCACATCAGTGGTACTGACTACTGAGTTTGAGCTGGTACAGTGGCAGGTGTTGTGTTTGTTTGGGATTGAATAATTTATTCAGTATTAAAAAAGAAGGAAAAAATATTGTCACAACTGGCAATACACCCGGATGACGGCAAAGGAAAGTGGGTAGTCCGTTGAGGTTGAGGGATCCTGTGTTCAATTGAATTCAAGGTGGAAGGAAGGAACGCAACTTTTCATTTGAGAATCAGCCCTGTGTGTCTGTCTCTCTGTGTTCGACTCGATCGATCACAGGTTTGGTTCGCTACTCTATCCCTATCTATCTGTCTGTCTGTTTCGTTTCACCCACCCACCCTTGTTTTATTCATTCTTGTAGTCTGTAGATAGAAGATTTAATAGTTCATATCACGCTAACGGACTATCGAACTAATAAAAAACAGAGCTGCCGAATGACAATTTTGCTCGATGCTTCTTCAGATCAGATTGCTTATAGATCCAGTCGTCGATTCGCGATCTGAGCTGCAGATTGGCAAATAAAAGCCCTAATATCGGTAATCGGGTAATTTTGAAGGTGGCTCAGCCCTTGCGTCATGCTCTTGCGCGTGTTTGTCAGATTGATGGTAGTAGTATGAGAGATATGCACCGGAATTCTACTGGTAGTACTACTAATAATAAGATATCATCATCGGCACTAAGGCTGCCCTCACCTCAACAATCTCTAAGACGCTTGGGATTGTGTTCCCAGATAGCAACGGGGGAGCACTCTTCTCCTATCGTCTTCCCTGAAAAACGTGGCAAAGTCAAGGCGACTTCCAGGAAGACCAGTGTCCCCCCCACCACCATTCGTCCAGATGATCAGGACATAACCAAGAATTTTGAGCATAGGATTGACATTTTAGGGCCTGGAGGAGGAGGAGGAGATGAGAAGTCTGATTTATTAGGATATGTCGTATTCTCTGGAAAACTCATTTTGGATAAGAGTAAACTTGCTACAATAAATAATGCTGCTGCCGATGCTCAACAATCTGCTTCCGATATCACCAACCAAGATGCTGTAGATGCCAAACTAACGAGCAAGGCCTTGGCTTGGGGATCCCATGTGCTGCATCTTGATGATGTTATCTCGGTATGCATTTGCTTCTATGTCAGATAGCATGGTTGAATTTGAATACTTCTGTCCTAGGTGCTAGTTAGGGAAGACTAATTTAGTTTTAGCCCATGTTCTAAACAGGTTTCTTATAAGGCTGGTCTCAGACATTTCACAGTGCACTCCTACCCATTGAAAAAAGCTTCATGTGGGCTTTCTTGCTTTATAAAATCTCGACGAAGTCGCAAGGACTTTCGCTTTGTAGCTTCTAGCATAGAAGAAGCACTTCAATGGGTTGGTGGATTTGCAGATCAACACTGTTTTGTGAATTGTCTTCCTCACCCTTTACTGTCTTCGAAGAAGCAAGCATCCTCAGAATTACTTCATACAGATACCCCTCCTGAATTGCTCTTTAGATGTAAAACTCCACCTAAGATGCTTGTGATTTTAAACCCACGATCAGGTCGGGGTCGTTCAAGTAAAGTTTTCCATGGCATTGTGGAACCCATATTTAAGGTATGGTACACTCTTTCCTGGATTCCGTAACCTGCATATGATTGTGTTTGTTATTTTCATCACTGTGGTAGTGTGCATATTTTATTGTTTCAAATTTGGGAATAAAATTAGAAAGGTTCACTGTGTAAAACAGCAGGACATTGTGCAAGACTGATAATTATATAATACTAATATGTATATTATGTTTAGTTTCTAAATGTCTTTCCACACATTGTTCTTTCATATTCTTATTATTGTCATCATTGTTAATTTTATGTCATTTCAGTCTTTGATTAATATTTCAACTGTTATAGTTGAAGTACTTGCACTATTTTATATATAACATGCAATAGGCTGGATGGAGTAAAGCAGCATGTGACTATCTTACTTGTATGACATGTACTATGACAGCTTGCTGGGTTTAGATTGGATGTAGTCAAAACAAAATCTGCTGGTCACGCTAGAAATCTTGCATCAAGTGTAGACATCAGCACTTGCCCTGATGGTAAAATCATTGTTCTATAGTCTGAACACGTGTTGATTATATTTTGTTACTATTAAATGTTTCCTCACATATACCACTTTTCTGGTGTTTCTTTCAGGAATTATCTGTGTTGGTGGTGATGGGATAATCAATGAGGTCAGCACATTATTTTAATGATTCAGTGACTTATTCTATGTACCGGTTTCGTGATGAAAAATACTAACTAACTTGTGTGTTTTACTTGTTTTACCTCCAAAAGAGTCTTTCATATGTTTTCTGTGTCTGGATCATAAGCTATATAGGACTGATTGAAAAATGTTGTTTACCTTTCTTGTTAACTCCAGTGGCTCAAGGCTTCTTTCATTATCACATTAAGTGTGATAGTGTAGTTATTAATTGTTTTGATAGGAACTGGATTAGATTTACACAGAACACTGAAACAGATATATGTATCTCTTCTTCTGAACTGATATCAGATCAGTGGGACTGGGGTCTAGTATGTGTATACTAATATGAAAACTAACATAGAATGAAAAGAAAACTCAATGATAATCCATGAATTCAAGCATCTTGGTTCTCTCGCCAATCGCACCACTTTGCCCCCACTCTCTCTCCTCTTATATCCACATAGATCATAGCAGAATTTCAGCCCTCCTTCCCACTACTATGCCGAGCTGGTAGTTGGCTCAGCTGTGGTCATAATGTGTCCCATGCCCACTGAAGCATTTGATTTCCCACAGTCCATATCCCTCTTTTGCACATACACTTTAGTGATAGGAGGCTTGCTGTTCAAGGAGACCAACGTGGAATAATCTAATGTTCAATAGCACAAAGTTACTGATCAGCTGTTATAAAAGTTTGTCACAAGGCTTCATATTAGGTTTTTAATTTTTTATTCGATTCTTGTTTCTTCTTTTATTCGTTTTCACTCCAGCACTTTCTCTTTCTTACCATTAAGAGAAGAGTACATAATCCTTGTGCTTAATATTAAATGCTGATCCTAGGGAATTTTTTGATTGAGTAAATTGCATTCCAATATTACTTTGGGGATTGTTAAAATGACACAAACTCCAAATTTGGCTATAGATGAGTTTGAAGTTGGAAAAAGGAGTTACAAGTTTACACATTGGAAAAATATAAAGTCTTCATTCTCCTTTCTTGATTTGAGTATAAGTAGTCAAGTAAGATAAGAGACTTAAGTTTCTTGCCAAAGTGATGTGTATACCTTCAATATAAATAAAGAATTGTTCCTTTTATAAGAATCTTATCAGTTACTCATAATTTATATAAATTGTTTCAAATTATTAAGGTACTGTGTCTTGTCACTAATATGTTGTATTTTGTACCCCATCATCTTTTGAACAAGGATATTAAAGGTCGTGCTTTTTGTAGGAGTACTGCTCTTAACACACACACACACACACAAACATCCTTAATGATGGGCAAGTTATATGACATGGTTGGTTTATAGGTTCTTAATGGTCTCCTTAGTAGAGACAATCAAAAGGAAGGAATATCTATACCAATTGGAATTATACCGGCTGGTTCTGATAACTCACTGGTATGGACTGTTCTTGGGGTTAGAGATCCAGTTTCTGCAGCAATGGCTATTGTAAAGGTAGCATTCTTTCATTTTTTTTCCTCTTCTCAAGTAAGTGCTGGGCATGCGATTAATAAATTTTATAGTTAGAAATAGGCATTGATAACTTTGAAGTTCATATCCATGTTCTAGATAGACATTGGTCATATTCTTTTTGTGTATTAATATTCTTCCTGTTTATGGCACTGTCTCTTCTGATAAAAATGTTTATTCATTGTCAGCATTCAGTTTCTTTTGTCTGTCTTTAATATTTTTTAATAATGTGCTGTTGTTTCTCTGTTTAGATCGATCTATTTTAGCACCATCTGCTTATAAAATAATATTCTAGTCAGTCAGACAGGCAAGCAGAAATAAGTATTAGAAGTGGGTTTTAGTTCCCATAAAATGGACATGGCTCTGTGTGTGTGTGTGCAGGGGGTTACATCTTCCTCCTCCTACAATCTATATAGAAGAATTGTTTCCAAATTTTGCTGTAAGCCCAACAGGGTTTGGGGTGTTTTTCAATATTTGCCTTTATTAGGAGTATACTTAATGCCCTTGGATGAAAATTTTGCTCTTTGGTCAATTGCATCTCATTGTTCTCTGTTAATTAAACATGATTTGTGTGGTGAATGAATTAAATGTCAATGAGCATTCTCTATTTTGGTTAAATAGGTGAACATTTTTTTTGGTTTATTTGTCACTTTTGTTTTCCATGTCAACAATTGTGTAGATTTCTTGATATCTCACGCTTTTTTTATAATTAATAAACCCTTGCAGTTACTTAGTAAAATAATTATGTTTCTGGTTTCAGGGGGGTCTTGCTGCTACAGATGTCTTTGCTGTTGAATGGATTCAGACTAATAAAATTCACTATGGATTAACAGTCTCATATTATGGTTTTGTTGGTGATGGTAAGTCAATGCAGTGTATAAAGTTCTTATTTGTTATTACTGAAGGCAGAAATTTTAGGATAAATGAGGGAAACTGTTTGCTTTAATTACATTGTTTTTTCCTTTGCTTCTTGTTGTTGCTACATTTGTTGAGCTGGTGAATTTTAGCTCTTAGCTCCATATTTTGCTAACCATGTCTGGCTTTAAATTTTTTTGCCATAATTATCCTTAATGTTGAATTTAGGGTCAAGAACCAACCATCCCAAAAGCTTCAGCTATTAGGTGAAGGTTTATGAATAATTTTTATCTCTAACATGGCTCCCCACACAAGAGCCCTTTGGGCTTGAAGTCTAAACAATGCACAGGCCCATCTCTCAATGTGTTGAAATTCAACTTTTAGAAAAATGGGTCTGCAATGATTTTATTGTTGACCACTTAGTAATACCATTTTAAGAATAACCAACCATTCTAAGTGAAGGCTCCTGAATGGTTCTTTTATATAAACTATTAAAGCTTTTTCTCTTTAAGAGCTCATAGGAACTCTTGGTAATTGATAGGATAGTTATATGAACTCTTATCTGCAATACACATGGACATGTCTGGCAGTTGGTAAAATTGTAGTAGGAGTAAAAATGTGGGTTGGTGGTGGAGACTGAAGAAATTAAGGGCTAGGTCCATTAGGAAGAATGGAGGGATGCTGCATTTCTTCTCTCTTGGTAGATTTTCCATTATTGACCAATTTTTCATTTGGAAGTTTGTAACCTTTATGATAATTTAACAATGGGCACTTGGTTAGTGGTAACTGAAAAATGTTAGAATAAATAAATTGAGAAATAAAAAGAAAAAGCTAGGGGAAAATAGAACCTTTATTTAGTATTTGAACTTGAAGGCAGTTGATTAATGCACTGACACAATTATCAAGGTCCAGTTTAAAAGGGCATCAAGTGTTTTATGTATTTTCCTTATTTCAGTGTTGGAACTTTCTGAAAAATATCAGAAGCGCTTTGGCCCACTGCGGTATTTTGTTGCCGGATTCTTCAAGTTCCTGTGCTTACCACGCTACAGCTATGAAGTTGAATATCTTCCAGCTTCAAAGACTGAGAGGGAAGGAAAGCTTTCTGGTGAAAAGGAAGTTGACATGTCAGATCTGTATACTGACATCATGAGCAGATCAAATAAGGATGGAATGCCCAGAGCATCTAGCCTTTCAAGTATTGACTCGATAATGACTCCTAGTCGTATATCTGGTGGAGACCTGGATACCTGTAGTAGCACCCATGCTAGCACTGAACCTTCTGAATTGGTGCGTGGCTTAGATCCAAAGTCCAAACGCCTATCGTCTGGAAGGGGCAGTGTAACAGCAGAGCCAGAAGTTATCCATCCGCAGCTGCCTCTGTCAACAACTCCAAACTGGCCAAGAACCAGATCTAAGTCAAGGAATGATAAAGGATGGACTGGATTGACCACAACACATGATACCTCTAGATGGGGAAATACTGTGACAAATGATAGAGAGGATATATCATCAACACTGTCTGATCCAGGTCCTATATGGGATGCTGAACCAAAATGGGATGCCGAACCTAATAATTGGGATGTAGAAAATCCAATTGAGTTGCCAGGACCATCAGATGATACAGAAATAGGATCAGCAAAGGAGGTTGTGCCCCGTTTTGGAGATAAATGGGTTGTGTCAAAGGGACAATTTCTTGGCATTCTGGTTTGCAACCACGCATGTAGAACTGTTCAGAGTTCTCAGGTGGTTGCTCCCAAAGCTGAGCACGATGATAACACACTAGATTTGCTCTTGGTTCATGGGAGTGGAAGGCTGAGGCTGTTGAGATTTTTCTTACTTCTACAAATGGGTCGACATCTTTCACTGCCATATGTTGAATATGTCAAGGTATTTGCATTTATAGTTGTTTTACTCCCAACATTTTTTTCAGTGAAACTTTGTTGAATACCACTGCATAATTATTTTTCACACAATCACACTACTATATTCTGATGACTATAAACTGGTAAAATCACCTTTAATGATGTAAATGTATATATTCCAATCTTTTTCCTTCCTTTTTGGAAAACTAAAATTGACAATTGTGATTAGTTTTAAACTGTGTAATGTGTAGTTGAATTTATTAGAGTGATGTCTTGGTCCACATATCTGGCTATGTTATGTAGTCTGCAGAAGCTACACATTCTCTTTTATCCTGGTAATTTCTGCTTCTGTATCTGTTTAAATTGTATAAATGCTGCGTCCCTTTTGGATGTAGGTAAAGTCTGTGAGAATAAAGCCTGGGAAGCACACTCACAATGGATGTGGTATTGATGGTGAGCTTTTCCCACTCAATGGACAAGTAATTTCTTCTTTGCTTCCAGAACAGTGCAGGCTTATTGGTCGCTTTCGTATATGATAACCGAGTTCTTTTCAATTCTTTCATGGGTTCTGGGAAGTTCATGTACCTTCTCATATATATGAATCCAGATGCCCAATTGTCTTCTCATATATATGAATCCAGATGCCCAATTGTCTTGCAAATTCCTTATCGCAGTAACAGCTGAGCTTTGTAAATCTTTTGTTACGGTTATATGTATCTTGTTGTTGCTTGCTTACCTGTGTGTATTTTGCTTTCATAAAAATGAAAAAAAAAACTGCATATTTCCTGCAACAAGAAGCTGAATGTATTGCTGATCACCATTTCCTTGAATTGGTCAACTGATTTTCGTATTCTAAAGCTTTTGATTGTGATCATGTTTTTCGATATTGGTTATCATGATTGGTCTCATCCATTTTACTGTTTTACACAACATGGTGTTAAACTCGAGATGTTGTCCGGTTTACATTCTAAGTTTTACTAAACCTCATCGTACAGAATCTTTATTAGAAGCTGTAGTTAAAATTGATCAAACCAATCAGAATCAACTGATGGTGAACGAGGCAGGTAAGTTAGTAACTTAAAAAAAAACGTGGAGATAAACTTCTAGAGCAATGAGGCGCTTGTTAAAACCTAGCAAAACGGGGAAGACTAGGAAAAAATAAAGCATTTTTTATTAAATATTTTACTACAATAAAGGTACTTTGATTGCTAAAATAAAATAAAATATTTATTGGAATGAAAGTGAAAGACATTATTAATAATAGAAAAGTGTTGTTACAATAATATTTTTCACACTTGTGTAGAGGAAAAGGTGTACAGTATTTTATTTTTAGACTCAACAAAATTATAGCATTTGAATGGATATTTATTAGTATGCAATTCATGTAATTAAATAACTATAATATGGAAATATTTTACTCGTAAAATATCTAATCTATCTACTATGAGTAAAAGAAATTTCGTTAAACGCTACTAGATAATTTCTTTTAAAAAATAAATATAAATTGAAAGCTGAAAATGTGTGTGCATATGATAAGTACAAAACGTAGACGTAACGTAGCAAAGAAAAGAAATCTCCGAAGATTATTAGCCTTAAGCTGAGACGAAGCCATGGATATGGATATTGTAGGTGTGCTGCAGAATGGGTCACGTGTCCTCTTCGACGGGAGTGACTGGTTGCAAAAAAAACTGTTATAAATATATATATTTAATTATTATAACAATAATAATAATTTTGGGAGGTTAACTTAAGAAGCAGAAACCAATGAATATATCCAATTAGAATTGGAATATAAGATAGTAGAAAAGAAAGGAAATAAGGAAACCCTTTTTCTTCACTTCTACCTCCAATCTAGGAATACGAAAAGATGGGCAGCACTAGTGCAAGTGCCCTCAGGCTATCGTCGATGGTCAGCGTGTCCCCGAATTGCAATTGCTCATCGATGACGCTTATGAAGAAGACGACGATGGCGATGGCTCCTTTGTCACTTGCAATGAAAATCAAAAGCAAAAGGGGTGGTATTCGGTGCGAGGTGGCTATTAATGCGGTGGATGAGGAGTCGACGACGTCACCGGAGGAGACGAAGATCGGAGCGCGTGTGAAGGTGAAGGAGGCGGGTGTGAAGGTGTACCACGTCCCCAAAGTTGGGGAGCTTGACCTAACTGGTCTGGAAGGCGAGATCAAGCAGTACGTTGCCCTCTGGAACGGTAAGCGAATCTCCGCCAATCTTCCTTACAAGGTTCAGTTTCTCACCGACATCCCTGGTCGTGGTCCTGTCAAGTTCTTTGCCCACCTCAAGGAAGATGAATTCGACTATCTTTAGTCACTGCACTGCACTGTTGTTGTATGTAATAAATTTTAATCCTTCTGAATTTCTTACTTATGTATTACCTTCTGTTTCAAGCCGATAGAGGCCTACTAAATGAATGATATGAATTCATCTTATGCAGCCACTTCTTTCAAGTTTTAACACTTCCATTTTCTCTTTAATTAGATGATGATTCGAAGAAGGTGTAGCCTCAATCCTTTCTAATATTTTTTAGTCGGGGTCCCTGTACTTGTTAGTAAAAGCAATGGCATCCTTCGGCAAATCTGTCTTTTGAACCTACTATGATTTCACTGACTACGAAAACTCAACTCAACTTTAATGTTTTGTGCACTTTAATGTTATTAGTCTCTACAAACTGGAAAGAGGCAAATATTGATATTTTGCTTGGTTCTATTGTTGTCTAGTTACTACGTAGCAGTAATTCACTTTTAACGTTCCAACTTGTGGTTCTTAAATTTCACATCTGTTGTTCTGTGTTAGCATTATAGGTCTGGTATGTAACCAAAAAGTTGTATAAATTAATGGGAAAATACCTCGTACTCAACATACATTTATAGGCAAGTAGCTCTCCCGAGTATCTCTTGCTGATATCTGAAGTTTAACATGAAACATGAATAGATTGGACTAGTTAGATTATTACAATGAAGGGTTGTTTTTGTTTGTAGAAGTGAATCACTTATTTTATCTCTATTTCTTCCTGCTTAAATATTTGCGACTAACGTGGCTTTGTCACTACTCACTATGTAGTCCGGGCCAGCTACCATGTTCATTTGTTTCTGCCATTTTCTCAGTATGATTGCATCTTTTTTAGAAATTATTGTTGTGCTTATGTTACATTGATGTATATTCAAGGATGGCATGGAATATTCGATTTGATTGCAATTTTTGTTCCAACAAAGGAGTACATTCTTTTAACACACTCTTTTTTTACAATTGGTAAAAGTTTATTTAAAACTACAAAATTAAATTCATGAGATTCATTAAAATAAGAAATGTGAATGATTTTCAATAAATTTCATGTTGCTAACATTTCTCTTCATTAAATTCAAAGATTTCTGTTTTGAGTAATGATATTTTGACAATTGGAGATTCATCATTCAGTGTTCACTTGTCACAAGTCCTTAACCCCGTGTAAATTATATTTTAGAAGTAGTTAAAAACTAAAGATTGTGATAATATATTATTAATCTGTGATTAGTTGCACTAGTGGTTAAACATTTTAGTGGTGACACTAGTGGTTTAATATGTCTCGTAAGTAGTAGATTATTGAAATGTCAAATGGTGGTTTAGAGGAAATAAATGCATATGGACAAATTACAATAATCAACATGTACTTGTGTTTGCGAAGGGTGCATCGATTTTTTATGCATGTTCCAAAATGTACTAATAAAATATAGATTAAACACTCAAAAACTAGAGGTGACTATGGTCTAGATAATTTATAAGAATATCACTCTAAATATTTTGAGATTAAGTCAATTAATAATTAATTATACTATATTCACCATATC
>CM023948.1:13681-32368 GCA_013407115.1 Glycine latifolia | reverse complement strand
ACCATATCCTTCATCCTTTATATATAAAATAAATTCAGCACTAACCATATCCTTCATCCTTTATATATAAAATAAATTCAGCACTAACCACTTGTCACCAAGTTGGCTTCCTCTTATGTCAGGTATCACAAGTGTTAGCTTGGATACTTCTAGGCTCTAGCAACAATCACTGCAACTGCTGATAAACTACTGCAAGTAATTGTAATAAAATAGACAATGATGTGGCCAAGTATTAAAATAGGAAAGAAAGAGAAAATTTCAAAACTATGTATGAGTATCACACCTTTTTTTAAATTTATTTCTTACCGATCAAACTCACCCTAATTAGCATATTTTAAGGTGCCGAAGGGCAAAAGTTGCTTCCACATGTGCTACCATTTTCGTGGACTGGTCCAAGCAACAAGTCAACAACTAGTATTTCTCACAATGAAACAACTATCTGCCCAAGCTAGAATGTGACCAATGGTGTGCTTTACAAAATAATGCACTAGTCAAGACAAGTTTGTGAGGTATAACTTCTATCTGCTAACATACACAACAATGTAACCACCCATTTCATATACTAACGAAATTTAATGAACTATCACAAGTCATAAGACAGTATTTCACAGACCAATATTGGTATAAAAGTGCAGTGCAATAAAGGAACTAAATTTCTGTTGTATTCTCCAACTAGTTTTGGTACTCATGCGGACGTACGGGTAAACTTAAATGTGTGAAAATGCATGTTTTCAATTGAAGTATAACTTCATTTAGTAAATATAATAAAATTTTGTAATGTCTAATATTTAGTAATAAGTGTTGGATATACATTTAAATGAGTTGAATGAATGTAAATTTCAGTTATGAATAATCAAATATAGTAAGACTTCATAATGTGAAATATATAGTATTCAAAAGCTGTAAGATATTATTTTAGTTACAAAACATAATATGATCATATAAATGTAGTTAACAAAAGAAATAAAGCTAGAGTTCAAGTTTCGGATTCGTTAAATTGAGAAAGTTGCAATCAATCTATGTACCAAAATATAATGTTGTTTGTCGGATCACAAAACTCCATGATAAATTCAAAGTTTTATTTTATTGTTATTTACCATTATTTTATATGATGAAAATTTATAAACAAATAATATATTTAATAAAAATAAATATTGTTAATTGTTTCATATGTAACTATGTTAAATACTTTTTTAAAGAAACTTTTTTTTCATAACAGTTCACTCATGGTGATTTAGAGAATAATTATTTCACATAAATGATAATTGTAGTTTCTATCATTAAAAAATGAAATTAAAACTAATTTACATTATGATATAGTGAGTAAATAATTTAAAATTTTCGTGTAACAAAAATTATTTTTATAAATTAATTTTAATTTTTATTTCTATCATAACTAAAAATATTTATATTTATGATATTATTGATAAAATAATTTAAATTAATTAACTATAATTATCCTATTACAAAGAATCAAACTATTATTTTCTAATAAATACATTAACTAAAAATTATTATGCTTATTTTAGTAAGAATTGAATTACATAAAAAGAGTTTAAAAATTTCAAATATTGATTAAATTTAAATAATAAAATTATAATTTTTATTTTTTTAAAATGTTATCACTTTATTTTACTGTTATTTATTCATTATTTTATATGATAAAAATTTAAAAACAAATAATATATTCAATAAAAATAAATATTATTGATTGTTTGATATATAACTATGTTAAATGCTTTTTTTTTTAATTTTTTTCCCCAATTCACCTATGATGGCTAGGAACAATTATTTTTTGTAAATGATAATTGTAGTTTCTATCATAAAAAAGTGAAATTAAAACTACTAATTTACATTATGATATAATGAATAAGTAATTTAAAACTTTCTTGTTTCAAAAATCAATTTTATAAATTAATTATAATTTTTATCTCTATTATAACTAAAAATATTTTTATTTATAATATTATTGATCAAGTAATTTAAATTAATTAACTTTGAAATCAATTTTATAAATTAATTATAATTTTTATCTCTATCATAACTAAAAATATTTTTATTTATGATATTATTGATAAAGTAATTTAAATTAATTAACTTTGGTTGTCCTATAACAAGGAATCAAATTATTATTTTCTAATAAATATATTAACTAAATATTATTATGCTGATTATCGTAACAATTGAATTAAATAAAAATAGTTTAAATGGAGCAACTAGGCATACATGACTTGAAATGGAAAGAAGGTAGAAGTTCCTTCTTTGGACCCCATTTTAGGAATTGCTGAAGAAGTTCTGAACTTTTTGAAGCATCATCTGAATGGCCATTTTTTTCTATAACAATAGTATATATTTTAAATAATTGTAATCTCTTAAAAAGAAAAAAATAAAAAATTAAAAACTGATAATGGAAAGAAGGGAGAAGTTCCTTCTTTGGACCACATTTTAGGAACTGCTGAAGAAGTTCTGAACTTTTTGAAGCATCATCTGAATGGCCATTTTTTTCTGGAGTACTTTGCACACTGGAAGAAAGGCTTTGAATACCAGAAACTGGACAGAAATAACAACCAATTGTAGAAACATTTGGCAGAAACAACAAAAATTAAACATTAAACTAATATAAACAATAACATTAGGACTCAGATAAAAAAACACAATAGCAAAGATAGAATAAGACAATGTAGGGAGTAAAATATATGAATGCAATAAATGATGAATTGAATTCAGGTTCCATCAAATAAATGTGAATAAGTGTGGGTATTTTTTGTACAGATGAATGACCAATGGAACTAATGATTTCTACAATTTACTGCATTATTCAGGAGTCAGGACATGCTAACCCTTTAGATCAGATACAACAGAACTGATTCAATTTCTTTTCAGAAATAAAATCAGTCATACTTTTACCCATTTTTTAAGGCACTTAAGCCTCAGATTACAGCATCATACATGGATGATAGACTTAAGAGTTGAGTAAGCGAAAAATCCAACAACTGGAACTAACACCACCAAATTATATAGCTAGGTATCATGAATGCATCAAGCAGTTGTTGCTACAGCATAAGTATTGGATCTATGCCTCTAAAGGAGAAAAATAGACCTATCCACCATTGGTAGCATGCTTTGTAACCGCTTTGTTAGAGAAAACAATCACTTTTCTTTTTTCAAAACCCCACACAAAGCTGGAGATTTTATATAATTTATATAAAATAAGCTGAACCAAACATTCACACATCTTGGCAGAAAAAGTGAGAACACAGAAACAGAGGACAAGAGAATAAGTATAAAAGGATACACAAGCTAAATGCAGTTCACAGAATTAAAAAGTAAACAATTTGAAGAACTTAGAAGGAGATGTATGGGAGTGGTTATCTGTGTGAGCATGAAAGAGCTATTCCAGGAGACAACAATTTACAAATGATAATGTGCTGCTGCAAGAAAATTTGACAACATTTTCATGTTATCCAAGTACTGTTGCATACTTGCATTAAACTGCTGTGACACTATTGTTAATCAAAACCATTTGACAAGAAATAATATCCATTAGCTTCTTAGAGGAACATTTGCAAAAATTGATGTTTAAATTATGAGATACTAATACCAAACTACATCAGGCAAAATCATTCAAGATGACCAGCAAGAACAACACAAGTATTAATCAATTATGGCAGTTCTACTTCTTCATGAGCATCTACCAAAGAAAAGACCTGAAATCAAGTTCCTCCAGTCAGATTGCATTTTTTTTTTTTTGGCCAGCAAAAATAAAGTGTATATATATATATATATCTCAAAAGAATTGTCTACATTACAAGAAGTACTGCATACCAATATCCTAGAATAACATAACAGAACTAAGGAAGCTTGAACCATTGAAGCATGATAAAAGCCCCCTGAGTTCAGCTATCAAACTAGGTCTACATACAAAAAACATCACATTTCTATCCTCCCCTAGTTACAAAAGCCTCTCCCATATTAGTAGACCAAAAGTGAAAAGGGAGAGTGAAACCGTCCTCTAAATTTCTAAGCCATGACCAACATAAGAAGAGTGCATCCTCCATCAGGTTGTGCCTATTAAAACTGTCACCTTGAAAAATGATTTTGTTCCTATGACACCAAATAGTCCATTTGTCAAATATGAGGACTTCCATTTTTCCGAGTTCTGATCAATAAAAAAACTCATGAGTATAATATGGTGATGGTTATTAATCCATAATTAAGTACCTGAAACTAATTAAGTCATACCTCATGTGTGAAAGCCACTAAGAATGGACAATAATACTTTGTTTGCAATAAAATAGTAGTATTGAAATAGCAATAAAAAGACAGTTTGAATACCTATGAAGCATCAATTCCACCTCACCATCTTACAGTGAATTCGGTTTCTGCATGGTTTTTTTGTCTTTGTGAAGCCTAGTAACCTAAAAAATAAATAAATAGTAAGAAAAAATATTGATGACAGAAAAAAGGAATTTAAATATTCAATCAAACTATAATTTACAATTAGTTGGATAACTATTATAATGTATAACTTAAAATGAACTTAAATTCAAGCTCATTTTGCAGTTATAGTCTAAACATTAGTGATAAATTCCATCAATCCAGAAACCGAAACCAAACCAGAAAGTATTATTGTGGATATGTTGACTAACCAAAGGCTTTATTTCAATTGGCCTGAGAGAAGTACTATTTGGTCAAAACATACAAGTTCAGTTGTTTTAAATGCTACAAACATTGGATAAGTTTTTTTTTTTTTTAAGTGAACAATTAAGATTCGAAGTTATTAATTTGGCTGAACATTAAGGACTAAAATGACAACACTTGTAAAGAATGATTCACAGAGCAAGGATTGTCCATGTTTTTCAAATACCAAAGCACAAAATTTTAAAAAAAATGAAGTTTGTCATAAAGGATTACAAAGTTCATTCAGGCATTTGATCAATCACATCACTTGCAAACCACAAATGAGACCAACGCAACTAAAAAAACACAATAACAGAGGATCATTTATCTCATCAAACTAAAAAAAAGCTTGTAAGTAATGATTCACAGAGCAAGGACTGTCCATGTTTGTCAAATACCAAACCACAAAATTTTAAAAAAATGAAGCTTGTCATGAAGGAATACAAAGTTCATTCAGGCATTTGATCACACACATCACTTGCAAACCAAAAATGAGACCAATAAAACTAAAAAACACAATAACAGAGGATCATTTATCTCATCAGATGGCGCGTATGGAGATTACAATTTCTTTTTTGTGGTCGTAAACTCATTGAGAAATGAGAATGTGTTTGATTGGATGGCCAAAGTACTCATGAACTGAAAATTCTCTTTGCCTAGCCTTTTTTAAACTAAAAAAAGCTTGTAGGTAATGATTCACTAAGCAAGAACTGTCCATGTTTGTCAAATACCAAAAAAATGAAGCTTGTCATAAAGAAATATAAAGTTTATTCAGACATTTGATCAAACGCATCACTTGCAAACCTCAAATGAGACCAACCCAACTAAAATAAATACAATATCATTCACAGAGGGTCATTTACCTCATCACTGCAAAAAAAAAACACTTGTAAAGAATGATTCGCATAAAACATTAAAAAAAACCAAAGAAAATAGGATCATTTACAAAAAACGAAAAATTTACTTGGAGCTCCTCGTGGTCTCTTCTTCAGCCATGGATCTCCTCGTTTTCCGCGGTAGCACCTCGTGGTAGTGCTCTCCCTCGCAACCACCCTCAATTCCATCTGAAGAAAAGGAAAATACCCAAATAAAAAAAGTGCAAACAAAACATACCCATTTCATAAAATCAAAATTTTGTAAATAGGTCATGAAAAGTGAAAAAAAATGGGAATAAAATACCTTGAATACATAAGGAATGGAAAGAAGAGGTTCTTGCAGTGGTGACAGAGAGAGAAGAAGAAAATAGAGAAGAGAAAAGAAGAAAAAACAAAGGAAGCTACAAATAGAGGGAGAAGGAAGCGGTATAAGAGACGGAGAGAGAGAATTTGAAATTCAAATTGGAATTTGATATTTGAAATTCAAATTCCAGAACGTGTTGGAAGGAAGCGTGTGCCACAATTAGCAGAGTTGGTGAGGATTCAGCCCTCATAGTTGGTGAGGATGCAATGCCACAGTTTTGCTGCTGCTTTTCGAAAGTTTTTCCCGCTGGCTGCTTTGGATACTGGTTTTGGTGGTGGTTCGGTTAGGATGAAGAAGCTGAGAAAGTGTGCTACGATGACACGTATTCTCCGAAGCTGAGCGTTGATGTGAGAAGGACAGTTGTCTTCCGTAGCTGAGAGCTTGACACCTCAGAAATGTTGGATATGGCTCATACTATGTTGTTAGCAGATATGCACAGGGACCCCGTTCCCCGGTGAGCGAGTGGAGGCAGCTCCCCCGGGACTTTTTTTTCGAGGCCTAGTACTGTTGTTGGCTTCGTGTTTTATTATTTGTAGTTTGGACTTGGGCCCATAAATAGCTACGGTACTTAAGATTTCTAAGCCTATATATATTTCCTTGTAATCTGAGTGCAATTGTACAAGTGTGTGAGTAAATATAGTGAATAGCTGGATGTAGCCCACATTGGGTGAACCAGGGTAAACTTTGTGTGCTGTTTTCTTCTTCCCTTTCTCTCTTTCTCCTATCTCAATTGTTATGTGATTGTTCGGTACCCAACAAGAAAAACCAACCTTGAACCTGAAAGCCAACATCCTGTCTATGGCATTAGGATGTGAATAGAAAGAGGATGTGAATCTAGGTTGACAGTGACCTCAAAAAGTGGAATGAATTTTTTTTTTTAAATACATGTTCTAGAATGATGTCACAATTCCCATATCTTTGTACACATTGTACAACCATGGAAGCTGCAAGACATTTATAAGAACTACCATCAATTGCTAACACTATACAATTGGCTGAGCAAATTAAGCCATAAATGGAAAGCAGGAAAAGCTCCCCGAATTCTTACTATTTAGCGGTCCATAATAATTTGTATTTGTGAATGCTTAAAATACACATTTTTTCCCTTACACTTAGCATCCTACTGAAAGGGAAATACACTTTTTTATCTATGATTAATGATAGCAGTATGAAAAACTAACTTAACTTATCCTAATTTTAGCCAAAGTAATTAAGCCTAGTTTCCTAACATATTATGCATTCCTAATACTGTGATAGCCATTAAAACTTGATTGTCACTTAAGAAACAAGGATATATAAAAAAAAACATACAAACGAAGCATAAAAGCAGTGACATACCCGGTGATATAACTGCGTGGGAGAAGGTACTCATCAAGCTTCAGCCCAGAGGAAGAGCTAAGGTCGTAGAGTATATAAATGTTAATTCCTCTGCATCATTATCTGCCTTGATAGCATCATAGTGTCTTTTGAGAAGATCATAGTCATTCTCCAACTGCTTGGTCTTCCACCTAGCCCTCCTGTTCTGGAACCATATAGCCTTTTGTCTAGGGTGAAATTAAGGTAGAAATTATTAAGTAATTAGTACCCTGTGAACTGTGAAGGACTATAAAGTAACTAACTAAACAATGGATAAAGATGATACCTCCCAATATTCTACATGGGTGGGTGTGGCCCTGTCAAGGTCCAGTTGCATTTTGATGCATCACGAAGTTCTTCCATTTCCTTTACTGTCAACCCCTGCACCATATACGTCAAATTGTTATTTAAATTGTCAAACAATATTGACATTTAAAGCTGGAAATCTTTAATCATACTAAGGAAAAGGTTCAATAAGTTTTCAAGGGCTATAATATATTACATCATAATTTATATCAGTTAAAGGAAAAGGAGATATGAATGGCTGAAGATCTAAATATTAACCTTGAACACCATGTATGGTTCATTTATTTCTATATCCAAATCATCAGATCCATTGAGGTGCTTGGTTAGCATATCAATCGGCCTAGCACGCCCTTCACGCAATCTAATCTCAGATCTAACCTTGCTTTGATAAAAATGAAACTGCATATGAAATTGTCTTAATTATCAGATTTCAAATAATATAATTAAAAAATAACAATAAATAAAATGAATTCAAGGAACCATACCCACTCTTCTCTTTTTTCCCAGTCGTGGAACTCAGCTCGTCACGATCTATAGCTAATAGTGCCTGTGAGAGAGAATGAGCAACAGATAACATAGTTTATGCACTTGCAGGGATGGGAATAATTGGCATGTCATATTAACATATAGCCACACTTCTAACTAAGGTTTGCGCTGCTCTTAATACAACAAAAACATATTTGAGGAGTGGCACCAAGGTAAGAGAGTAGATAATCAAAGAAAGCGCTCCAATTACATCCTCCTCCTCTTTCACTCCATTAGGAAATGTATTATTCTGCTCCTTATCAAGGCAGTGAGAGATGAGAGAGAGATTTAGAGAGAGAAACAGCGGGTGGGTGAGTGAGCGATATCACACAGGGGAAAGGTACTCGTCACACTATGCGGTGTTAGCAGTGGCACAAGGTAGGAATGGATGGCAAAGAAATTGGAGGGACGCGACGGATGTTGCATCTTTTTACTTTACTAGATTCCCAGAAGACATGGAAGAAAAGGACCTTTGGCCTGAATTTAAAAAATGGGGGATGTCAGGGAGATATTCATCGCAAAAAATAGGAACAGAAGCGGTAGAAGGTACGGTTTCGTGAGGTTCAAAGGTGTAGAAGACATTATACATATGAAAAACAGCTGGACAATCTGATTATTGGCAGCCTCAAACTGCATGCAAACATCCCAAGACATGGCAGAGTAGGCAGTATCACGGAGAACAGGAAGAAGTATGGGAGGGTAGCAACAAGGTTAAATCACTTACCTATGAGACATATCCAGAAGATCTCTTATGCGCAAGCGGTCGCAAAGCCTGGTGGTGCGGCTCGAAGCAGATGGCTCCCAAAGAATGCAACGGAGAAAGTCAAACCATCCCTTTCTTCAATACAGCTTGTCATACCTATGGAAAAGAAAAAGTGGCTCAGCGAGGCCTGGATAGGAAGACTTAGGAGGTTAAACATGTTCGATAGGATCGAAGAAGAACTCGCCTAGGAGGGTGGGGAGGACGTCAAACCAAAATATATTGGGGATGATATGGTACTGCTTATGGGGTTGACCGATTCCAAAGCCGAGGAAATGTGTCGAGAGGAGGTTGGCACGGGCTTATCCATGTTCCATACTTTGGAAAAATGGAACAACAAGATGAAGCCTGGTTTTCGTCTGGTCTGGGTGTTGTGTTGGGGTATTCCGATACACGCTTGGGATTCAGAAAATTTCAGCAAACTAGTGGCGGGGGTTGGCGATGTGGTGGAACTGGACGACGACACTGGAGATCTCCAACGCCTGGATAGAGCCTGTGTGCTTATCAAGACACCATGGCAACCTATCATCCACCATAAGGTAAAGGCGCTTATAAATGATGTTGAATTCACGATCAATATCGTCGAAGAAGCAAGCGCCTGTTCTAGTAGATGCCGATGCCGTAACGGCAACTTCGAGGGCTCCTCAGATGAAATAACCTCTGATGAGAGTGTGGTGGACTTCAGCGTATCATCGGAGGACAGGCCATGCGGCGCCGTGAACAGGTTGAACTTCGAACAGGGAGAATCCAGCAGAGTGGGGGCGACGAGATTATTACCCAACGGTAACTGCAATAGCCTTGACCTAGTGGATAATGGCTACGTTGTTGACACAAGGAGCAGTAATGGGGTAACAGACAAGGCTACTCCTGACGGAAAGCGGCTACCTAGCAGTGACGACCTCGGAGGAGATAGCGACAACACTAGAATTTCAAACTTGGGGCAGGAATCATTGGAGCACGGGGATGATACAGAATGGAAGGTCAAAGCTGCTGCTCTAAAGAAGACAGTACCGGAATAGCTGAATGGGGAAATTGGGGTGAATTTAGAGGAGACCCAGGTGGGCCCACACATATGTCACATTGCAGATATAGGGGAAAGGAGGTCACGTGAAGTGGGAGAAATAATAGAATGTACTGGAAAGGAGGAGGGACCCACAATGGGTGGGAGAGCTGCAGTATTAGAATAAAAAATTACACCTTTGGGCCCAAAGTTAAATGGGCCTCACTCCCAATGGCAAGTGTACTCAAGAAATAGAAGGTGTAGGAAGGAAATAGGACCCACTACTGTCCAAGACCAGCAAATCTGCTCTAACGACAAGCTGAACAAAGATAAGGGTAAGGAGGTGATTGTAGACACAAATCCAACAAGAGCAATGGGTAGCGGATTGAAGGAATTAGCTGAGTGGGGGGCAGAACTCAACGACAACATTTTGGGCCCTAAGTCAGCCCCAAGCTCCTCTACCAGTGTAATGCACCCAGCTGGTTTTTGGGAAATGGCAACACAATTAGGAGTTACATGCAACAATCAGGATGAAATGAGAAAGCAACTGATTTTGATGGAGGAAAAGGACAAGGATGAGGCTTCGTGGCGGGAAATCAATGAGTTAGATTGATGAAGATTATGTCCTACAACATCAGGGGGCTAGGGAGGGGGTAAAATGGAATTCAATTAGAAAAATGGTTTGTAAAGAAAAAATAGATTTTCTGTGTTATTTACAAGAGACAAAGAGAGAAGAAATTGACAAGAATATCTGTCAAGCCTTGTGGGGTGACTCTAGTGCATCATGGGCATGTCAGCCAGCTCGTAATAAAGCAGGTGGTTTATTGTGTATATGAAATGAGGATTCTTTCAGATTAGAGAAAAAGATGATAGGCAGTGGTTTTATTTATTTGGAAGGTTACTGGAGGGCAGATAATAAGAAGGTTACAATAATCAATGTGTACTCACCATGTGAGACAGCTTTGAAGAGAGTGCTGTGGGAGGAAATTACTCAATTGAGAAGGGAAAATATGGAGGGCTTATGGTGCATCATTGGCGATTTTAATAACATTAGAAGATCATCAGAGAGACTGGGATTATGCCACAGATCACAGGACGATGGTATTGTCAAAGAGTTCAATGAATGGATCGTGGAATTAGAAGTTGAGAAGGTGCCTAAGATTGGGAGAAATTTCACTTGGCATAGACCGAATGGAACGGCCAAAAGCAGATTAGATAGAGCCCTTGTTTCTGCAGATTGGATGTTAGTATGGCAGGGAAGTACTCAACTCACACTGGATCGCAACTATTCGGACCATTGCCCAATTCTGCTTAGATCCTCATCTGCAGATTGGGGACCAAAGCCTTTCTGGATTCTAGATTGCTGGCTGGAAAATAAAACTTTCAGGAAGGCTGTTACGGAAGCGTGGAATTCAAACTTGGGTCCTGGCTGGGGAGGATATATCCTAAAAGAAAAGATCAAGAATCTCAAACAGAAACTGAAAGTCTGGAACACTGCACAGTTTGGAGACATTCAACAAAAGCTGAGGAAGATAGAATTGGAGCTAAACAAGATCGAGGTAGAAGTTGAGGACAGGCAGCTGAATGATGAAGAAGTTACAAGGAGGAAACAATTACAAGAAGAGTTGTGGGCAGCAGCAAAATCAAATGCATCCTTATTAAGACAAAAAGCTAGGTCTAAATGGATCAAGGAGGGGGACTGCAACTCATGTTTTTTTCACTTGGCAGTTAATTGACAATGTAGAAAAAATATGGTGAGAGGGCTGATGATAGACGAGACCTGGATAGAGGAGCCAAATAGGGTGAAGGAGGAAATTAGGTTGTTTTTCAAAAGGCAATCTACAGAGGCAGTCATAGATAGGCCCAAACTTGACGGGGTTGAATTTAGAGCCCTTGATCAGCAACATAATGATGCCTTGGTAGCCCGGTTCGATGCCTCTGAAGTGAGAGACGCAGTTTGGAGTTGTGGCAGCAACAAGAGCCCTGGCCTG
The DNA here is from genome assembly GCA_013407115.1 of Glycine latifolia. Classification (NCBI taxonomy): domain Eukaryota; kingdom Viridiplantae; phylum Streptophyta; class Magnoliopsida; order Fabales; family Fabaceae; genus Glycine; species Glycine latifolia. Next base: position 20,511 of record CM023948.1, on the reverse strand, counting down.
GACAGTTTAAATTTCAAATTTATCAAGGAATTCTGGGACATGTTAAAGCCTGATTTCCTCCGCTTCTTGGATGAGTTCTATGTTAATGGAATCTTCCCAAAGGGCGAGAATGGTTCCTTCTTAGCCTTGATTCCTAAGGTTCAAGATCCTCAAAGCCTATCCGAATTCAGACCTATCTCTTTAATTGGATGCATGTATAAAATAGTTTCTAAGGTGCTGGCTACAAGACTGAAGAAGGTGATGCCATTCATCATTGACGATCGCCAATCCGCTTTCATAGAAGGACGCCAATTAATACATAGTGTGATGATGGCAAACGAGGTCGTGGAGGAGACAAAGAGGTATAATAAGAGCGGTTTGATCTTTAAAGTGGATCTCGAAAAGGCTTATGACTCGGTAAGTTGGGAGTTTCTTACATACATGATGAGGAGGATGAGATTCTGCCCGAGATGGATTTCATGGATTGAAGGATGTCTAAAATCGGCCTCTATTTCTATTTTGGTGAACGGAAGCCCAACTGCTAAGTTCTGCCCTCAAAGAGGCCTCAGGCAAGGGGACCCCCTCGCCCCTTTCCTGTTTAATATAGTAGCGGAAGGTTTAACAGGGCTAATGAGAGAAGCCTAAGCCAAGAACCTGTATGATAGCTTCAAGGTGGGGAGGAACAACGTAAAAACCAGCATCCTTCAGTATGCCGATGACACCATCTTCTTTGGTTCTGCGTCGTTGAAAAATATTACAGCTATCAAGGTGATGTTGAGGTGTTTTGAGATGGTATCGGTCTGAGTATAAACTGTAATAAGTGCAGTTTTGATGTGTTTGGGAGAAATGAGCAATGGATAACATCAGCTGCCACCTTCTTACGATGTAGGGTGCTAACTGTACCTTTTCCCTATCTAGGTGTCCCAATTGGGGCAAACCCAAGGCATTGTGAGACTTGGGATCCTATAGTGAGAATATATGAGAGAAAACTGTCTAAATGGAAACAAAAATATTTGGCTTTCGGGGGAAGGGTGACCCTCATAAAATCCGTCCTTAACTCGATCCCCATTTTTTTCTTCTCTTTTTTCAGGGTGCCAAAGAAAGTTGTGACTAAACTGGAGAGGATACAAAGGAGGTTTTTGTGGGGGGGTAGTAGCGATCAAAAGAAGATACCTTGGGTGAAGTGGGACTCAGTTTGTTTATCAAAGGAGAATGATGGGTTGGGTGTAAAGGACTTAGTGAGTTTTAATCTTGCTCTGCTTGGAAAATGGAGATGGAACCTTTTCCATAATCCTAATGAATTGTGGGCACAATTATTGGAATCAAAATATGGAGGGTGGAGGAATTTGGACGTGACAAGGAGATCGATTAGAGAATCCCTTTGCTGGAAAGACCTAAGTCTTGTATGTAATCAATTTGTTGGGGATGGTTGGTTCCATAGTGGTTTTAGGTGGCAGGTTGGATGCGGATCCAAAGTCCTTTTTTGGGAAGACGGGTTGACGGAGGACAGAGTACCTTTGAAAGCCAAATACCCTAGATTATTCCAAAACTCAAAACAGCAACAACAATACATTCAAGAATTGGGATCTTTAGTTCAGAGCGGATGGGAATGGCAGTTTCGATGGAGGAGACCATTCATGGGAGGTGAAATTGAGATGATGGCCAATTTTATGGAGGACATTCAAAGTTTAGTGATACAGTTTCACCAACCAGATTTATGGTTATGGACGGGAGCACCAAATGGGACGTATTCAGTGACGAGTGCTTATAGACTACTCCACAAGGAAGACACAAGTCAGCACCAAGATGAGTTGTTCAAGGTTTTATGGAAGATAAAAATCCCTTCTAAAGCCACATGCTTCACTTGGAGGTTATGGAAGGATAGATTACCTACGAAGTGGAATTTAAGGAGAAATATTGAAATCATTGATGCTTCATGTCCTTTTTGTAGAAGCCACGAGGAGGACGCATCTCACCTTTTTTTCACCTGCCCTAGCATCTTGCCGATATGGTGAGAGTCAAGGTCATGGGTCAACATTGTAGCGGTGTACTCGGATGTTCCAAAAGAACACTTTCGTCAACATTCCTTCTGCCACTTAAAAGGAAATAGATTACTCAGGTGGCAGATTTGGTGGATCGCCCTGACTTGGAGTACCTGGCATCAAAGGAATCGAATCGTCTTCCACAACGAAGTTTTCAATGGCCAGAAGCTGCTGGAGGATACTCTTTTTTTCTGCTGGTCCTGGCTTACAAATTTGGAGATAGGATTTGATTTTCCTTTTCATTATTGGTCTAGTAACCTGAAGGAATGTTTTGGTTTCCAGGGGAGGGTTTAGGATGGTTTTTATTTCTTTTGCTGACCTAGTCTTAAGTGAGAACTTAATTGGCTTTTTTCATGCTTTTCATGCTTCAAGCCACCTAGGTTCTACTTCTGTTCAGGCTAGGATGTAAGTTTTTCAGTACTCCTTGTACTGTATCTTTGCTTATATATATAAATATATTTATCTTTGCTGATCAAAAAAAAATATTAACGTATAGCCAGTTAGCCACCACAAACAGACACCACCCAGAAACATGAGTGTTGAGTGGTAACATAATACTTTCCTTCCAATTGATTAAAATGACAATTGATAACTAATAACAAATTTGAAATTATATACACGTCAGGAGATTAAAGGATAAGGCAATGCTCCTTGAATAGCAGTCTCTAGCTTCCTTAAACTTTTTCTGCTTGAAAAACTCATTACCCTGGAATATACAGATGGATAGCAGTATCAGCATCATACAGGACAGCATACTAAAATCAATATATTATAATTTCCTAACAGATCAATCTCCCCCTACCTTGTCACCCTGAGGCCAAAACAGAGGGGGAGAAAAAACCTACCAGATATTGCTTCATATGAGTGACAGTGCAAATTTCAGTTCACACATGGTATAAATCTTGCTTCTAAGAGTTAATGAGCTGAACTGAAATAAATCTTGGATGGAAATTAATAGAACCTTGCAAAGAAATCATTCTATTTCCATAATTTCACTTCATTTCATTCCATTTCGCTAAATTAACTAGGCAAAAAAGTAAATGCTCAGAATATCCAACATGCTAGTGTTAGTGTCTCACTAAAATCAAACAGTAAGGTAGTTCAAAATAGTAGGCATAAAGATTTTGAGAACATATCCCAATCATTCAATCAAGGCTAATATGAGGTTGAAAACAGAAAAATACACAGGCACTGGAATCCCCATTCGGCATTAGTTCCAGTCCTTTGTTTCCAAACTAAATAAATGATTTTCGCAACTTCAGCATAGCACGATGAATGAGATATATATTTACAAATTGTTACAATTTACATAGCAAAGTTGACCATAGACAGAACCGGACAGCTTCACATTTCTTCCACTGCTGGATCCTTTAGCAAGCCCTTCCCTTGGAAAAATAACGGATTTGCAAGGGCTAAGTTTCTACAACTAATACAAGCATATTGAAATTCCAAATTGTGCACCACAAAATGGTGATTGGTCCTCCTACTTAAAACATCCCTACCCACACTCTCAAGGCCTTGCGAAAATTTCTTGAAACTCATCCTCAAATGGACATGAGAAGATTACAGAATGACAAGGCCATTCATTAAAACAACCACACTCGAGCTTTAACATTTCACCAAGGTTTTTTACAACTATCAAACTCAATGGTCTAATTGTCATTGAAGTGAGGTTGATCCGGTCATAATTAAATAATATTATTTAGTTTATATTATGTTAAGTAATGTTAAACAAAAAACATTATATTCATGATTTCATAATAATAATAATAATTATTAAATAGTATTTCAAACAAAACATGAACCTATATCAAATGTCATAACATTTAAGAGAACACACATAATATACATGAACACCTGCTATTAGAAACTAAATAAATAAGATGTGTCTGTTTTTAAAATTATGCAGAAAAAGGTTGAGAAAATTTAATGTTTTGGTTGATTGTAGTCATATTTAGTTGCAAACAACCTGCATATAATTAGTATGAGATATTAAAATTAAGGTATATATTAGTAAAATTAAGGGATAATTTCCAAGAATTAAAATTAATTGATGATTGTGTGTGTTGTGATTTATAAACACTTAAGTTATATGTAGTTTCAATTATAATTCCATGACATCTATGTGTATCATATGGTAAATAAAGAGACACACAATACCTTGGTAAGCCTTCCGGTGTCCTTTCTTTAGCCAATTATTCCAATTCTTCATGCAAAGTAGCAACATAGTGCAGAATCCCAAAATCAATAAATGATTAAGTTTGTGTTTTTCAGAGTTAAGAAATGACTAAATTAACTCTAAAATAAGAAGATTATAGACACAACCCTATTAACTCCAAAATAAAAAGTCAAGACTTATCTTCAGACTTACATGCACAAGCATTGGAAATTTCCCTAAAATGCAAAACACCCAAACAATATTTTATCAATTCTAAGAAGAAGAAAATTTACCAGTGTTTAGAAGAAGATAAAAATCACAAATACCAAGTGAAATTCTAAAACCTTAGCTTACCAATAGTGGTTATCACAAGAAAGGAAGCGAATATCAAATGTCAGAGATTCAAAATAACATTAAAAAAAGAACTTTCTTACCAAGTTTGCATTTTCCGTCAGAGAGGCCGAGAAGATAAGCCTCCGGCAGCCGAGGTTTGATTCCTAAATGCAAAAATATGATTAACTATTAACATTCAACTTGCAGAAAACCATAAATCAAAGAAGATGCCAAGAAAAAGAAAGAACCCAGACATAATGGAGAAACAGAAGTCACCGAAAATGGGAGAGACGGTAGATATTCGCTAAATGAGGAGATACTGGAAAACAAAGGAACTTTTCTTCCTTTCACCCAATTGTAGAAACCAATTATGGTATACTAATCAATTGAGATAACGTGTGAAGGAAAAAGAGTTGGTGAGGTTTCAAATGCATTGCAGCAATTGATTTTCCCACTTCAGATGCACTGTCCAAAGCTCTGTTTTCATTCAGTCACCATTAAAATTGAAATTCCCTTCAGATGGATGGTAAACCCAATACAGTAATTGAGATGTGAAATTAGCAGAGTTGGTGAGGAGTATACTGGTCATAGTTGGTGAGAATGCAGTGCCACAGTGCTTTATGCTCCTTTTCCCAAGCTTTTCCCGCTTCCTGCTGTGGGTTTTGCTTTTTCTTGTGGTTTGGTCACTTGGTCCTTGTTAATGAAGAAGCTGAGACAGTAATAATAAGGTGACACGTTATAACCGAGCCTAAGAGTTGCTGTAAGAATGATAGGTGTATTCCAAAGCTGAAAGTTGCTGCTAGCATGACACATCAGATTTGCCAACCCTCTTTCATTACAATAGATAGATATAGACTATATATAGATATATAGATTATGTAATTTTTGTCAAATTTGTTTCGATCCATCTATTAACTACAAGTAAGTTACACAGTCACAACACAAGACTGTAATCTATTTTGCGATTAGTATAAGCAGAAAAGTGGTATGCTACTATAAAAGAACTAAACCAATTCATGCTTGGTATAGGACTAGCAGTAACCTGCTTTCGTTCCTCTACACTGAATTTTGTAGAAGATAAGTTCTTAAATCTATAGTTTCAGGAGGATTTCCAATTCCTACAAACACAAATTTGAAATATAGTACTGTTGAAACAATTGAAGAGACCTTGACAATTTATAAAGTGAAAGAAGAAAAGGAACTAACCAACTGCAAGTCGAGGAAAAGCACTGCAACCATCCAAATGACCCATTACATTTTTCAATCTGTAACAATGTAACACAAGATACAGAATTTATGATTTTCCAGTACAGAGAAATGAGCCAGTTCCTAAATAAGTTTTTTAAAAACAAGGTTTTTAATATTGGGATGACAATTTTAGCGTCTTATTCATAAAATCATCTATGTGATGAGATAATATATAACAAATCTTCAACATTAAACTGTATTAGAGTAAAAGTTCTTAAAATTTAAAAGGGCATATAAGACGTGTCAGGAAACCCAATTTTTCCAGTAAAACCACAACATACTCATAAACAGAGATTATTGTTACCTTCATAAATAATTGGAACCGCCACGAGCTGTTGCTGCTTGCTCTTTCCTCTTCCACACTCACTCCATAAACCCAAAGATAATGGTGGTTTGGGGATTGAATGAATGAATGATTTTGAAGGACACATGGCTCTTCTCCCATTCTCCTACCGTTTCCTACCCACTGCTTCTGCTCATGCTTTTGGGCTTCACATTTCAGCCCAAGAAAGAAGGAAGCAAGTTTGGACACCCAATGTTTTCTTTTTCTTTTTAGTTACTTTTTTTGTTATAACTAGTAGGTGAAATCCTCCTCCTACCCGATCAATCCATTTGTGAGGTGAAGTTATACTTCCGGTTATCACTCCTTATCCAAGCCGGGGGGTCGAACCCCATACCTTGATTAAAAGAATCAAGTGTCGAACCACTTGTACCAACAAACTTTGGTTTAAAAGCTATAACCCCACATTGCTCTTTTATTAGCTAGTTATTTCACAGAGATAAATACCTTGCAAGCAGTGATTTTAGCTGCTTTATCCTGCCAGCAACATCCTTTGTTTGTCAAGCACTCATTTGTCTCCACATCTGCCCAATAAAGTATGCCAGTCAAAAGAATCAGGTCACAAAGTATATTTTCCTTGTACGAATAAAAAAAAAAGTAAACACTTGCCATTGCTCAAGAAAACAGCTGGTTCAGTAGTTTCCTCAAACCCAGAGCATATAGCCTTTAGAACAGCACCTTTCTCCAATTTTCCTGGAAAGATTCTGTTTAGAATTGGAACTCCAGATGA
>CM023947.1:30379870-30407487 GCA_013407115.1 Glycine latifolia | reverse complement strand
TTTTTTCAATGGGTAGGAGTGCACTGTGAAATGTCTGAGACCAGCATTATAAGAAACCTGTTTAGAACATGGGCATTATAAGAAACCTGTTTAGAACATGGGCTAAAACTAATTAGTCTTTTTTTATCCTCCCTAGCACCTATGACAGAAGTATTCAACCATCCATCTGACATAGAAGCAAATGCATACCGAGATAACATCATCAAGATGCAGCACTTGGGATCCCCAAGCCAAGGCCTTGCTTGTTAGTTTGGCATCTACAGCACCTTGGTTGGTAATATCGGAAGTTTGTTGGGTATCAGCATTATCATTTGTAGCAAGTTTTCTCTTATCCAAAATGAGTTTTCCAGAGAAAACGACATATCCTAACAAATCAGACTTCTCATCTCCTCCTCCAGCTCCTGCAATGTCAATCCTATGCTCAAAATTCTTGGTTATGTCCTGATCATCTGGACGAATGGTAGTGGGGACACTGGTCTTCCTGGAAGCCTTGACTTTGCCACGTTTTTCAGGGAAGACGATAGGAGAAGAGTGCTCCCCCGTTGCTATCTGGGAACACAATCCCAAGCGTCTTAGAGATTGTTGAGGTGAGGACAGCCTCAGTGCCGAGGGTATCTTATTAGTGTTGTTATTAGTACTACCAGTAGAATTCCGGTGCATATCTCTCATAGTACCATCAATCTGACAAACACACAAGGAAGAAAACCTAGCATGCGCAAGCGCATGACGCACCTTATGTATACCCGGATTAGGGTTTTTAATTGCCAGTCTGCAGCTCAGATCGCGAATCGACGACTGGATCTATAAGCAATCCGATCTGAAGCATCGAGCAAAATTGTCATTCGGCAGCACTCTTTTTTTCTTAGTTAGATAGTCCGTTAGAGTTGTTAGGTGATATGAACTAAATCTACAAGAATGAATAAAACAAGGGTGGGTGAAGGAGCCACGAAGCACGCAGACAGACAGATAGATAGATAGGTAGGGATCGAGTAGCAAACCAGTGATCGAGACGAACACATACAGAGACGGCTGATTCTCGAATGAAAAGTTGCGTTCCTTCCACCTTGAATTGAATTCAGGGTTGAACTGTCTGTAATGGACGCTCAGGATCTCTCAAGCTCAACCTCAATGGGCTACCCACTTTCCTTTGCCGTCATCCGGGTGTGTGGTGAGTTGTGACGACATTTTTTTACTTCTTTTTTAATACTAAATAAACTATTCAATCCCAAACAAACACAACACCTGCCACTGTACCAGCTCAAACTCAGTAGCACTAGCACTGATGTGATGATGTATTAATCCAACTCCATTTTACATGAATGAAATGGAATCAAATGGAATCAAATGATTCAATCCAATCACTTGAATCAATCTTCCACAGTGGATTTACTTTCTATAACTCACATTATATTTATTAATACTTTATACTCGCCAGATGTTTTATCATTTTAATCTTATCTCAGAATTATTAATGTTTTAAAAATTTAAGATTAAATTGTAATTTTTTTATCAATATATCCTTGCTTACAATGACTGATGCATTTAATTTTTTTTACTTAATAACATTTTGATTCCTATAAAATAAAAAGCTTTTAATGTTTTTTCAATTTAGCTTAAAAAATTATTTTAGTATTTGTCGTTAGAAAATTTTACTAAAAACTCACATTATATATAACTAACGTGTGTTACCTCATCAAATTATTATATTATTATCATGTTACGCCATTAAATGATGATGATATCATTTGTTGATGTCATAGAAATAGTTTAGTTAATAAGTATCATATTTTCAAGAGATTAAAAATAGAGAATTTAATGTTTGTAAGAATTATAAACAAAGAAGGTACAAAGACTAAAATAAAAAGTGACATACTTACAATAAGATATTTAAATATTAAACTAACACTTAATTAATATCAACATTGATGACCAATATTTAACAATTAAAATTTGATAGCCAATTATTGATAGCGTATGATGATTAAGTAATATTAGTTTTGGAATCAAAAGATAAAAAAAAAACATATTTTGAGAATGGAATTTCAAGAATATAACTTTAAGATTTGAGGATTGATTTAGTGATTTTCTAGACGGCTTATTGTGGCCTAGCAAAGGTAGATCAAAGGTGGCTAACAACCAAGATCAATCTAGAAGAAATCAAAGTGGGAAGCAAAGTCTAAACATGGGATGCAATTGGAAGCAAATTTTCCAGTCAAATTGCCATAGATTCACAATCTTCTAAAAAATTAAATAGTGGGTAGTTATCATATGAAAAATGATTGATATTGACTATATTGTATAAACAACAAAAATATACTATATTCACTAGTTTTGTTAATGACTAATCTCTATTGGAAAACCTAACTGGTCATCTTTAGTGGAGTCTCCCCTCTCAATCACTTTTTTTCATCTACAAAGCTCGAACCCGAGACATTGCTTAAAATGATCGAGCTCAATATCATTCATACCAACAATCTATTGGTTTTTATCAATCAAATTTAACTTAATGCTTAAATATCATTTTTCAAAACTGACAATTTTTGTTTAAGTTACACTTTTTTGTTTATAATCCTTGCAAATATGTTATTTTTCGTTTTTAGACCCTACTAAATGATACTTTTTTATTTTAGTTCTAAAAATATGTTGCTTTTTATTTTAGTCCTTGTTGACGTGACACTTTTGATGATTTCATCGTTATTAGTCACATCAATACTTAACAATGTTCACTAAGGACAATGACTTAAATAGAATATAAAAAAGAAACTAGATTTTACAAGGACTAGATTTAAAACAAAAACTTTAAATGATATAAAAAAAATTATAAGGACAAAAAGGTTTGTGAAAAAGATACTTGCATAGAGCTTATAGAAGTTTAGAGAATATTGTGTGCGAAGTAGCTTGTAGATGTCAGAAAAAAATACTTGTTAATGTAGTGAGTCCGATGAGGCTTTAGAAGAAAGAAACATATTGTAAAGGTGTTTGATCTAAGTGGAAAATCCTATAGGTGTAAGTGCTGAATGTAGCATGAGGGTAGGGTGAACCAATTTAAAATTTATGTGTGTGTATCTTTATTTATTCTTTCTCATAAATTTACATTTGTTGCATACATACTTTAAGTTTTGAAAAACCTCATTTTACATAAATATAACTTTAATCATTCATCAAATACAAAACTTTTTTAACCATCAAAAGCTGCATTTGATTTTCACTAAAATATAAATAAGAGTTTGTTAAGCATATTTTGTCATTCTAAAATACTTATTTGAGAAACATATTATTAATTAAATTTGGTATTCTTCTTATTGATTATTGTATCCTTTCTCCAAACCAAACTTTTGATTTTCAAGTATCAAAGAAGATAAATCATAAGCAAATTTTGTTTTTGCAAAAAAAGTCATAGTCAATTTGTGTGTCACTATTCAACCCCTTATAGTGTTCAACTTATCCACTTCAACATTATCATGAATGTTTTTATCTAAATGTTTTTTTAATTATTTTAGATCATTAACTAATTTAAAAAACTATGATAGTTTTGGTTCAAATTTTTATTGTGTACAATGATGACACACAAGGTTAAAATCTATGACCTTGTACATACTTTCCAAATCTTCTACCATTACCTAGATTAGTACTAGGTTAATATTGGTTCAAACTACTATGTGAGGATAGGACATTCTCAATTAACCTAAAGGAATTTTTAGTTGTGTTCTAATATTTTTATTATTGATTATAAATATTTTTTCTATGAGGGTCAATATTTGATTTTTTAGATTTTTTTATACATAATTTGTGTTAAAACAAACTTAATTTATTACAATTCTTAGTTAAATTGTATTTGTTAAAGCTGATTAAGTTGTTTTGATTTTTAGTTGTTTTCATCTTAAATAAATCATTTGACTGCATTATGGAAAATATTCAATAGCTATAATTTTATTATAATTATGGGTAAAATATAATTTTGGTCCATTATGTTTTTGTAGTTTTCCATTTTGATTTTTTATGTTTTAAAATCCACAAATTGGTCCTTTATTTTTACAAATGGACTCAAAATAGTGATTTTGTCAGATTTTTGCTAACACAACATTGTTTTTTGTTTTAAATAATTTATTTTTAAATAACCAAAACTATGTTCAAATGAGTTTTCTTTATCATTATAAGTAATTAATATAAACAAAGTGTTGATTTTTAATCGCCACAATCTATTTTAAGAAAATTTCCAAAATTTTATATCATGCTTCATCTCTTTCACAAGCAACCGATCAAAATTCAATTAATCAAAATCTCAAAACAATGAGATTTTCAAAATCTCATAAATAGACAAAGATTTTTATAATAACCTAGAAAAAAAAAAATCCCACGCTAACAGCGTGGAGATTAGCGTGGCAATGCTAACAGCGTGGTAACGGCGCGGTTAGCGTGGAATGCTGCGCCAGTAGCGTGGGACATGGCGCCAGTAGCGTGAAATTGCACCAGAAGGCCATTTCTTGCGGCCTGATGGCACGAATAGCGTCAGTTTGGCACGATTAGCGCCACAGATGCGCCCAGTTGGCGCGGTTAGCGCCGTAATGGCGCGGTTAGCGCCGTAAGTGCCCAGGAAACTTTTTGTTGCGCTAATTTGGCGCGAATAGCGCCATATATGGCGCGATTAGCGCGGGAAGGTCGGCAGAACCTGTATTTAAAGGCCATATTATGAAATTTTGGCCCCAAAACACTGTTCCTCTTCTTCCCTGAGCCTAGACCACCATTGATGCACCTTAGGAGCTTCATATCTTCCTTGAAAGCCACTAAAACACCTCTTTGTCACCTATAAACTTGATTAGAACCCTTGGAGAGCCAAAATCTAGCCTAGATTGTGAGAAAACTCCCATTTCCTTGAGTCTCCTCAGAGGGTGAGCTTTGGAAGGGAAAGACGCTGGTTTCAGGACACTAGAGCGAGGAGAAGGACTTCTCCAACTTTCCTTTATTGATCTGAGGTAAGAAACTCATATTTTAACCGGTTAATTTGTGAAATGGGGATTAGATGAATAGTAACCAAGTATTGATAGGGCTGGAATTAGGCTTAGGTTCTTTAGAAAAGTGTAGTCAAGAGGTTGTTCTGAGTAACATGGAACTTTGAAATTGAAATTGTGATGAAGTTTGAGTCTGGCTTTGGGAAGGAAGAAGGGTGTGTAAATGGAGGATACTGTGGCCTGAATTAACTTAAGTACCTTTACAAAAGTTATTCATGAGGTCAAATAATCGGTGAAAACGTGTTAATATATGTGTTTTGACTGAGTTGAACCCATGTGGGTTCTTGATATTGATAAGCCTTGAATTGAGCTGCACAGAGTTCTAAAGGAACTCTGAGGCTTTGGTGAGGCTGAGGCAGACCATTAAGGGTCAATGTATAGCCTAGTAGAAGCTGGGCTAAGATAAACCTAAAGTTAGAAGACTTGGGATTGGTTATGAGAGGAAGGGTATTTCCTTCCATATAAAAGGTTGAATGCTGTTTCTGATGGGTTGATTCATGCCTACTGTAGGGCGTGACGTGCATACTGCTGGTAGAGATCACCCAGAGACTAGGGGAACTGATTCTGAGCTACGACCAGGTAAGCTTAGTGTTTTCAGTGATTGTTTCCCTGCTTATGTTTCACTACACCCAATATGGGTGATTGCTTGATATGACTTGTATTCTAATGGGTTATGATGTTGTGGTACTGAATTGTACTGATTATTGATGAAATGGTTTGATGATGGCTGGCAACTGCATGCTAGCTAAACCCTGAGATGGAGTGTATTGATTTTGAGTACACTGAGTTAGTGTATATTATGATGATTATATTGAATACACTAGTATAGTGTATGGTTGCATGAACTCTGTTCCGAGCTGATTGTGATGTGATTGCTTGAAATTTACTGGCCAGTAGGATGTGGTACTATGGACCCCTTGGGAATGTGCCCTTAAGTGGATGATCTCCCCTGGGATAATCCATAGGCGTCCATGTAAACCCTGAGTAGATGTGCCTTTAAGTAGATGATCCTATTCAGGTATTGGGTGGCAAGTCCTGGGTAGATGTGCCTTTCAGTAGATAATCCTACCTGGGCATGTGTTGAGCGAGTCCTGAATAGATGTGCCCTTCAGTGGATGATCCTATTCAGGCAATGTGTGTTGATTAGATGCTTGTATTGTGTTGTTATTTGCACGTAACAAATTTTGGTCAGCCGAGAAGGCTGTTAATCTGATGAGAATTCTGTTTAATTATGTGATCTATATATATATATATATATGTTGTGATATTGGGAAGTGAACCAGGGAGAGGGAAACCTCTGAAAACCCTGAGTTTACGGAGATAATTATCTCACCCCGGTTTGGGGATTATGTTGCAGGAACAGAGGCTGCAGTTACTGAGAGATCCCAGGGCAAGAGGCCTGAGCTGGGATAGAGTGAAGAAAACCCTAGGTTTAGATGACCGAGCTTGTTAGCTCAGATTTTGTCTTTTTATCTATATTTTGAATCCTAGGGAACATTTGTATAGTTTTGAGAATTATATACCGTGTATATTACAGAGATTCACCATATATGTATAAAAGTGTATATTTTACTTGATTCAAGCTTCCTTAAATGTTTGTTTCCATGCTTGCTGCGTTGTTGTGATATTGTATAATGATAATACGCCGGATGCACACAAGGTGTTACAATTTTCATCAAACATAAGAATTCACTATCAAGTTTCGTTGTCTTTCCCTTCCATTTTTAATTTTCAGAGCCAAAATTTGGAGTTAGGTTTAGTTTTTTTTAGCGTTGTCGTGGGTAAAACGATTGCAAATGGTGTTGTAGGGGCAAGTCATGCAAGAGCGGTGACATGGTATATTTTATAAAGGATGGAGTGAATTGCGCTTGGAGTTGGGCTCGAAGAAAGAGGATGGGTCCTAGTGCACTAGCTTTCCCTCGAAGAACAAATTGTCTGAAAAAGACAACAAAATGTTAGAATTTCTATGATTATTGCTTGAAAGGGACAATCAACTTTAACTTTTTTTCACTATCAGATTCTTCAATGTTAATATCTTCCTCTTCATTTTAGGTGTGGTTGGGATTTGAATTTTCATTGGGTGTGGTGAACTCTAAGCTGATGAAGGGGGTCATGATTGTCATTGTCATAGTTTCTCAATTATGTTTTTTATCAGCAAAAAAATGATTATATTTATATATAGGTACCAGGAATACCCAATTTTTGTACAATGTTAGAACTTCCATCCAACTATATGTCTCTACCAATTCCTACGTATTAATTTGGAGAGAAAGATGGGTATGTGCCATTTATGGTTTTGTCTTCACCTAAATAAACCATAATCACCTCCTCTGTACATATATATTTTATCCATCATAACCATCAAAGCATTTTGCAATTAATACATGCCTAACATATTATATTGTCCAACGCAAATAAGTAACTGATCAACATGTTCTCATTATTGAATTAACGTGAAATGACCTTGTTTCCTTCCCTTTAACCGTGTTGCCATGATCACGCCCTCCCGTAGCTCCTTCTTTCTTTCAGAGTCTTATGACCTCTCCCGAATAATACACACTTGCATATATCAAAACCATTCCACTAGCAAGTGAATATACTATCTTCTTATACACTTTTCTGTGTTGATAGACCACTGCGAGAATGTCTATCGAAAATATGTATCAATTTTTTTTAACCAAGACCATCCATGGAACAATATTTCTTGCATAACTCTTTACTTTTCAAAGGATTGGGCATTGAAAATAATGTTGTTCCTATTATTCCAAAGGACCCCATGCTATAGCACTTTAAATGGTTTCCACCGTGTTTGCACCCTCTTGTTTTCAAACAATACTTCATGTTGCATATAGTGCATCCTCACCAAACCAGGTAGTGTTGTTTGACAATTCAACCACACATAGTAGATCATCCATGTATCTTGGACCCTCGGATAATAGAACAGAGTGGGCATAATAGACTCATCATGATCACTGCAAGATGGACAATGAAAATCTCCAAGTCTTGCTCCCACATTCATTCTCATAAGATTGTCTTTTTCTTGTAAGTCTCCAAGAAAAATATTGATCTTTGATGGGACTTTGAGCTTCCAAGTCTGGACTAAAATATCATCATTGGAAGATCCAAACTTTTATTCAACTAAAGCCAAGTATATGGCTCTAACCTAAAAATCTAATTTTGGTCCAAATCCCAATTCCATGAATTTGACCTATCATTTTCTAAAGATACACCTCTCACTAATACCACAAGCCTATCTATTGTTTCCTCTTCCCACACAAACCACTCCCTCCTTCATGAGAAATCCCAACTCTACACTCCTTCAAACCACACACCCATGTTAGATACACACTCCTCTTTTTGTGAATAATTCAAATACAATCTAGGAAATTTATTCACCAAGGCTTGATCTCCCACATAAATATCACTCCAAAATTTAGTGTTGTCCCCCCTCCCCACTTTCCTTCTCACCATATCATCAAACCATTTTAAGTTACAACACCCTTCACAAATTTTACACAATTCTCTCCACCAAAATGAAGCATGTTGAGTTGCTTCCTCCCTCTCAAGCCCCTTCCACCTTCCATATTTTGAAACTAATACCTCACTCCACACCCCTCCTTTCCCACTCAAAAGATATCATTTCCACTTAGCCAATAGAGCCTCATTAAAGAGGAAAATATTTTTCATTCCAAGACCTCCCATGTTTTTAGGCTGACAAATATTGTCCCAACTTTTCCAACACACTTTTTTTTTTAATTCTCCTTACAACCCCATAAAAAGTTTCTTTGGATATCAATGTGGCCTTACCCACACTCATTGCAACCTTAAAGAAAGAAAGAAAGAAAAAAGGCAAAGAGGATAAAATCGAGTTTATAAGACACACTCTACCTGCCAAATAAAAAGTTTTATGTTTTCACCACGACAATTGTTTTGAAAACTTTTGTAGCATCAATTGCCAAGTCTCAACTAGCCTAAGGTGTGCCCCAATGGGGATGCCAAGATAAGAAAATGGAAAATAAGAATTTTACAATTTAGCAAATTAACATACCTCATTGTCTCCTCCAATGTCACCCTAATAGTTCCAAAGCTACTTTTGAAGAAGTTTACCTTTAACCCGGATACAAGTTAAAAGCATCTAAGAACACACTTGATAGTTACCACATTAGACAATGTAGCCTCACCCACAAAGATCGTGTTATCCGCTTATTGAAGTATGTTACCGACACCATATGTTCTCCCATTTGGAGACTAGAGAAACAATTCTTCTTGATTGCTTCTTTCATCAAACCGCACAATACTTTAGCAACAATATAGAAAATGAAAGGTACCAACGAGTCTTCTTGTATAAGTCCTTTAGACACTAGAAATTCCATTGTTGGACTTTCATTTACCAATGTTGATACCCTACTACTCACCAAACATCCTATAATCCATCTAATTGACTTCTCCTCAAAGCCCATTCTCTGAAGCCTAGTCTCTCAGTTATGTTCATTATTTATAGTGATAAAAAAAAACTCATTTAAAGATAATGACGATTAAAAGCCACCATTATTTTAAAATTAATTATTTAAAACAAAAACACTATTAGTGTTAACAAAAAATTGACTAAAGAACCATTTTGGATCCATTAATAAACAAAATGAATCAAATTGGAGTTTTTAAAACACAAAAGACCAAAATGTAATGGATTAAAATAATATTTTTAGTCAATAATTTTCTTAGGACGAACAAAATGGATAGGTCAAGTTAGTTGGCTTGGTCCATTGGGCAAACAATGAAGATGACCAAATCCCAGCCTAATCCTTATTCTTATGTTGGAATTTCTTGGGCCCAGCCTAGCCCTATGTCGGGCTACCATGCCATCGAACTTATTTGGACCAATCTAAAAATAAATAAATTAAAGTTAAAAATTTGATTCTATGTGAAAAAATATATAATTTTTTTCTAAAGCCAAAAAATTATTTATTATGCATTTTATGCTATACTTATTACATTATACATTTTGCCTTAAAAGAATAAATTTGTAATATAAAACTATAAATAATATTAATAAATTACTATATATTTTAATATTTATTATATATTACTAATCAAACCAACACATGATTTATTAGATCATATGGACCGGATCAAAAAGATTCGCCCTTTTTTTTAACCCTAGGGACCAGTCCATTAGACTAGATCTATTTTGCCAACTATAAATTTTCTATTAAAATGTCTAGGATTTGAACATTTGTTAAGACCATTAATATCAAACATCTATTTCCTTTTGTATAAATAGTACAAAGTCTTTTTTTTATTACACATAGAATATTAAAGCTAAATATAAGAAAATGTCACACATAAGAGAGAGAAAATATTACCCAAAAAAGTGAAAAACTATAGAAGCTATAAAAAAATGCTAACTTCATATTTTAAAATGAAAAAAAAATCGAAACAATTTATGAAAATGAAAAAGAAAGCAAATTGTGGTCGTGAGTGGGAGATGAATGATTAAACAAGGACAACGTAAGTAAAGATCAGAAAGGTGAAGCGAAGGAGTTGAGTTTTGTTGCGTGGTCTTTTCAATTTTGATTTTGATTTGCGAAAGGAGGGAGGAAAAAGGATAAAACGTCGAACGTAGCTTTCCCATATATTTACCCATTTTCATTATGTATTCAATAGGAAAAGAAAGGTATTCCGTGCATCCTTATATATTTTAAATAAAATAAAATAAAAGAAAGGAAAAAAATTTAGAAAATATAAAAAAAGTAATTAACTAAAAAGTAGTGAAGTAGTTATTAAAAAAAAACTAATAAAAGATAAAATTATCTAAACAATATATACATCAAATAAAAAATGAGATAGTTCTCATTATCATTTTGAACCTTCCCACTCTCAGGTTAATTTGAACATAAGCATTATCATTACCGACTACCGAGGGACACAGTCACTCACAGATCGTGAAAGCGCCTCTCTACTCTTTTCTTCTTTCTTTGTTTGAGCTTTGGGTTTGGGTTCACAGTCGCAGATCTTCGCTGCCCTTGCGGTGATAGAGGAAACTGAAGCCTTTGCTCCATGCCACGGTGGCATTAGCATTATTTCTCTGTCTAGACTCCTAAATTTTTCATGCTTATCTTGTGCAACACTCTCTCTGCTAGTGCGCGCGCGCTAAAGCTGTAACAAGTTTAAGAAGTGAATGTATCTATTTATCTGAGTTATTTGTTCGCTCTGTGCAACTGCAACCACCGAATGCGAACAAAAAAAGAATTAAAATAAAGGTTAGGTTCGTCTTTGTTTCATTTCAGTTTCACTTTGATTTTGATCTGCAGTCACTGACTAACTAACTCATATATTTTATTTTGTCGGCGCTGGGGGCAGCTGTGGGTAGTGAAGATCTGGGAATCTTAAGAGTACCAAATTAGATCTCTTGAATGTCTCAAACCGAGAGCTTCTGTTCCTGTCGCAACTACAATTGCTAGGGTTTTGATTCATACCGATGACTACCAAACGCGCTTACAAGCTTCGTATCCTTCATCTCTTGTTTGTCTGTGCTTTACATTTTGTTTGATCTATGCACTTGCCCTCCATTTTCTATCTGCAGATCTCTCTCTCTCTCTCTCTCTCTATTTTGTGTTTGTGACTTGGCCTTGACGAGTTATGTCCAGAGGAATTCGTAGCACATGCTTCTACTGTCAATTGCCTCAAGATTGGACGGAAATCATCCAGGGTTCTTGTCACTGGAGGTGAAGATCACAAGGTCAATCTTTGGGCTATTGGCAAACCTAATGCCATACTGGTTCGTTCTCCTCTCCTTATCTCTAGACAAGGATTTTATGTCATTCATTGTTCATATGCATTGTTTTCTTTGTGCCCTTTCACATTTCAAATTATTTGGAGCTGTTCGAAGCTAACTTGCACATTAAATGGTCACTGTGAGGATACTGTTGTTTGGATGCTTTTGCATCAGAACTTCTTGTCAAGGTAGCATTGAATTAATTCCAGTTATACTTGATGTGTCATCATGACATCATCATTTCTATTTCTTTTAATTAGGCCTGTTCTTACACATTGTGAATATGCTCCTTGTATGCTGGGCTTTGGTGTAGTTGGCTGGAATCAAATGTAAACACTCCCTAAATTTTTAAGGCTAGACTATATCTCCTTGTTTTTTTTGTCTTTTTGGCATTTTTATGGTATTTATTTCATGAAGTATGAAAGGGATTCCTCTCTAAGATGTTCAAAGAGAATGGATTCCATTTTTTTTCTGGGTTCAGTTAAAGACAACACAACAGGTGTAGCTTATCCCCTTCTGATAAATTCTACCCCTGTTAGATCTTCAAGATGTTACTCAATTCTTAGCTATTGGGATGTCTCCTTGGCCCTTGTGGACAACTGATTGGTCTAGATGCATTTTGTTTCTTGGTTTTATATACATGATGATACTGCTATCATCTTTTTATTTGCTTTTGTCTGTCTCATTCATATTTCATAAAAATATATTCCTTTAACAGAAAAGAGAGAATATTTGTTTATCTATATCCAGTAAGAGCTGATTCTCCTCTTGCAGAGCCTGTCAGGACATTCAAGTGGAATAGATTCTGTAAGCTTTGATTCCTCTGAAGTGTTGGTAGCTGCTGGAGCTGCGAGTGGTACCATCAAACTTTGGGACTTAGAAGAGGCAAAGAGTATGCAGTTGCTTGCCATTTCCTTTAATGGTTTTAAAACACCAATGAAAAGAGATTTGAGTAGCCTCACAAATTTTTTTCAGTATTTTTACCATAAAATTTTTAAATTGGATCTTTGACTTGCTCTGTTTCTTTGGTAGTTGTTCGTACTCTTACCAGTCATAGGTCCAATTGTACATCAGTGGACTTCCATCCTTTTGGAGAGTTCTTTGCATCTGGTTCTTTAGACACTAATCTTAAGATATGGGACATCAGAAAGAAGGGTTGTATCCATACTTACAAAGGCCACACTCGAGGGGTAAATGCAATTAGGTTTACCCCAGATGGGCGCTGGGTTGTTTCGGGTGGAGAGGACAATACTGTAAAGGTTAGAATTGACTTCCTTATTCATGATATTAACAAAGTCAGATTCCCTAACATGGTTATTTATCATAGATGTACATAAATAATTTGAACTTATCTATTATCTATGTTTGTTGAAACAAACATGCCTACAGAGCCTCCCTTCAAACCTGTACATGACAGATTTCAAAGAATGCTGAAATAGTTTTTATTATTGTTAAATATTGTATTTCAACTATAAAAGGAGAACGTAGTCAACCATATTGAACCATATATAGTTGCATCTTGCATGTTTTGTCTCTGTTGGAGGTCCCAAATCACTTAGTGATGAGGCTAATATAGTGAATATAAGTGGGGGGCAACCTTCACCTTACAAGCCTGTTTTGTAGGGTTGAGTTAGGCCTATAACCCACTTTCTAAGAGTCTCAATTAACCATAATTAAGAAACTAATAAAAAACCATAATTAAGAATCATGATTCAAGCTTGCTCCATGTTGAGAACAAATAAAAAAAGGTGAACATAATAAACATGATAATTTGAGGTCACATGGAAATGGTAGTAAAGATAAAGTAAGAATTTAAGCTGTTCATGGTGGGATTTTCAACTTTCTAGGTGTACTATGAAGTCTATTGTGGACTGCTACTTTCTCATTGACTGTGAACGGGAATCTAATCTTGGTTTGGTAGGCAGGGTGACCCTTTTTCTCCTTTTCTATTCACCTTAGTTGTAGATTTCTTGAGGTGGCTGCTCTTTAGGGGTGTGTAGAATGGTCTTATTGAAGCTTATCATGTGCTCTACCTTTCACAATCCAAACAATGCCAAAGAAAAAGATGACTTTCTTTGTAAACATGGAATGTGTCCCTCAACTTTGCACTGCTCTTTATAAAAGGTTCAGCAAAAATAAGGAGAATAATTTTGTGGGTGTGTGCTATTTCTGCAGTCATTTGGTGCATTTGATTGGAGGGAAATGCTTGCATGTGCTTTAAGGATGTCCCTTGCCATAAACTTGCTTTAGGATAGGATAATGTTTATTGGACTTTCTTTGCTGTTGAGCTTATGGCTGTTTCAAGGAGTTGCCTGCTCCTCTAGCGCATGCAGAGATTGGGCAACCTTACTGCATTCTTGAGTATACTTACTATTATTACTTTTTTATATCTTTTCCCCCTTGTTTTGGAGGATATATGTCCTATTATTTAAAGAAGTTGCTCCTAGTGACAGACAGATTGGACAGCCTTGCTGCTTTCCTTTTTTTTTTTTTTTTTATCAGCAAAAGTAAATATATATATATATATATATATATGAGAATAAAATAGTACCAGTGGTACTAAAAAATATGCAACCTAAAGACAGCACAAAACTATGGCAACCTAATACATGAGAACAACATGAATTAGGATGCCAAAGAGCTGGCTGGGCAATAGGCTCACACCCAAAACATCAAATAGGCTTTCTTAAGTCTACTTATAAATTATAATGATTACTTTTTGCATCTTTTTCTCCGTTGTGTGTCTGTGTGTGTGTATATATAAAAGAAATGTCCCCTTTGCCACTGTATTTTGGATTGAGCTATCTCATCTTGACTTACTTTAGGATTCAATTGTCAACTGCTCTTATTGGAAATAGGATTGACCACAAATTCGAGCAATAGCACATGATTTTATAAAACCATACAATTTTCCCCATCTAAATAAAGCAGGTTTTCCATGAAGAAGTTTTGGCTAAGCATGTTCTATTCCTTTAGACTTCAGTATGATTTCTTGAAAGTCTATAAAGTTCTTTACTCATTATCATGGACTTAGTGCATAATTTGCAATATGTATATATCTTCTTAATATTTTTATGGATTGTGATTAATGTAAATTTGGCTTGTATGGTTGTACTACACTTGTAAATGAGAACCTTTTTTTTTTTTTTTTGGAAAAAAATGATGTAAATTATAATATATATATGTTTGCAGTTATGGGATCTGACTGCAGGGAAACTCTTGCATGATTTTAAATGTCACGAGGGCCAGGTCCAATGTATAGATTTTCATCCCAATGAGTTTCTACTAGCAACAGGTTAGTCTTACTTTTCTGATGAAATCATGAAAAAATTAGTACCTTACTACCTTGACAAGCAAGTGTGTGTTTGATTTTCCTTTGTTTTCATTTTCAGTTGATATGTTTGATAGTTGTTAATTAGCTCTATAGTGAATAGTTGGCATGGCACAAAATACTCAACTTGCAAGGCCCATGGTGTGACAGGCCAACTATTTCTCCCTCCAAAACCAATCTCCTTAGCATTAATTCCTCCAAAAGCATATGCTACCCCCTCCCCTGTTTGGATATACATTAATTCCTCCAAAAGCATATGCTACCCCCTCCCCCCTTTGGATATTTTGAGATAACCCTTCTGATATCTTCCAGCCTCTTCACCCAACCTACTACAGCTCCTCTTCTCTCCTTGTCTGCTGGCTGTCTTCTTCCACCTGTTTCATTGAAGATTTGAGCCCTCTCCATAGAATTCCAGTTTGGTTTTCATTCTTGTGTGCACCATGAAAGACTACTCAGAGTGGGAGCTCTATTATCAGTTGATAAATACTATTGGTTCAGATATTAGAGAAAGAATGAAAGTTAAGATAAAAGTTTATTGATGAGATCTCCCTTAGGCTGGATCAATGGTGAACCCTAGTTAAGAAATGAAAGGATGAATACAAGTTGTTCCTCTCAGGATTTCAAGAGCCTTAGATCTCTCCTTCCACAATCAATCTCCAAACAGAATACCTCTGGTCTTCCCTCCCTATCTCTTTATAGCCTATCTTTGTCATATTCTGTTAAAGTTCTAACTAAAAATCACTAACTCAAAACTCCTTAACTAACAGAAAACAGCAGTCCAGCACATTGGGCTTACCTAACATACACACCCAATCAATCTTACTTAACACAATATAACTTACTGAACACAATAATATTTAACATGGGATACCCTAAGTTTAAACAATAAGAAATTTTCTTATAAAAAAATAAACAAATAATAATAATTGTTGACGACTTTATGTTATTTTATTTATACTGCATCACATACAGATCTGGGTTCTTCTGTTTTCTTTTGGAAATACCTATTTTTTTTTTATAATTTGAATGAAGTCAAGTGTAATTTTTATTTCATTTGTGTCTTTCCCGTGTTTAGGCTCATCAGATAGAACAGTTAAATTCTGGGACCTCGAAACCTTTGAGCTAATTGGTTCAGCTGGTCCTGAGGTACTTTTTGTTTAGTAAAATACCATTTTCTTCTGGATGATCAGTTTACGATCAATTAATCAAGTTAATTTTGTTTTTTTTTTATTTTTTTTATTTTTTAGACAACTGGAGTGCGTTCTCTTACTTTTAGTCCTGATGGGAGGACCCTGCTTTGTGGTTTACATGAGAGTTTGAAGGTAATCCCCGTTTTTAGTTGATTTATTTAAGGTTATCATTTATCAAGGTAACGATGTTCTGCTTGGTTCTGTTTAGGTTTTCTCTTGGGAACCTATAAGATGCCATGATATGGTGGATTTGGGTTGGTCTAGATTGTCAGATCTTAATGTTCATGAAGGAAAACTTCTTGGCTGCTCATACAATCAAAGCTGTGTTGGAGTCTGGGTTGTGGACATCTCGGTAGATGCACTAATCTTCAAGAGAATTTTTTTTCTGCTTATACAAATGTTGTATTTGATATCATTTAATACTAATGTGCCTTTTTTACATTTCTGACCTCTTGTCCAGCGTATAGAACCATATGCACTTAATAATGTGAACCATCCAAATGGCCATTCAGAAACTAAATCTTCAAGTGGAAATATGACTGTACTGAATGAGATCACTGCTAAGGCTAGGCTATCTGTTTCACAAAATCCAGATCAATTACTAAAAGAAACAAGATCTCTTGGAAGGTTGTCTGTTTCTCAAGATTCAGACTCCTTAAAGGAGGGAAAATGTTTGGCATGTATATATTCTTCCTCTATTTTCAATCTTTTATTTTATTTTTTTGCATTTGTTTTTATTGAATTGTTTGAGTAATCTTTATCTGGATCCATTTGGATCCTATTGTCAATTAATATCATTACTTGCTCACTGTGTGACTTATGGATTGCATGAAGCCACAGGAAGTGCACCAAGTACTCCTCAAAGGATCAATTTGAACTCTGCTCCCAAAGCAGTACCCGGTGGTTCAACAACATTGCTTAATACAACAGCTCAGAAAAAGAGTTCTTTGAAATCTCATACAACATCCAGTGTTCCACTTATCAATAAATCAGATATTATACCCGTAATTGTCCCCAGAACTAGCATGAGATCAGAGCCTGTAGCTGATTCTAGAAAAGAAGTTGGTGTTTCTGGAAGAACAATGCCATTCAACTTGCAGTCAAAGGCAGCAGATATACATAAATTTCCAAACAACAGAGATGATGTGGATAAGCCCCTCTCTCCTGTAACCGAATCTGCAGCTTCTAAGGGTAGTGAATTAAGTGGTTTTGCAGATAAAAATAATTTCCCTGTTTCTGTCAGCTCAATGCAAGGTATTTCTACATCTTTGAAAGGCTTAAATTATACTAGGTTTCTTGAGACTGGCAAATATGAATAAATTGATAAAGCCCAGTGCTAGTAATAAGCATGAAGTTTCACACAAATCCTATATCGACAACAACACAACTATGCTTGTTTTCCATTGGTATTTATGCAATATGTTATTGGAACCACTTAAGCAAATGATCTTGTTGTAAGAAATAAGAATATCTACAAAAGTACAAATATCTTAGAATATCTTAACAGATTAGATTATATCTTTAGAGAGATTAGCATGCTGTGTTACATGTATCGTTTTCCTTGTTTTTTTGGTTCATTACTTCATTTCCTTTCATTCTTGGTTTAGTTTTTGAGGATTTATTAACCTCTAGCTTTTCTGCCTCTCCTTTGTTTCTTATTAAATTAAGTTCTTTGTTTATAAAAAAGTATTGTGGAATCAATTAATATCTAAATGAACAAGCAATGTTGGGCATTGTTTCCGAATTTAGTACCCTCTCTGATTAGGTTTGGTGTTCTTATTGTATTTGTGTGCATGAGCTTGTACTTGAAATTGTAATACACTTTTTAGAATTTGGGCTTGCAGTTTCCCTCACTTATATACACCATTTTGGCCATATTACTAGTCAATCTAAGATTCCAACACACCCTTTCATGCCAAGGACTTTACCTTTTGAGCTTGAAAAAAAATGAGAACATTTTAATGTTTTTTAACACATTATTATTACACCATATTAATCTAATACAAACTACTAGGAGTCTGCTTTCTCTCTTTTACTCCTTTCATATCTAGATCTTATAATTTCAACAGATTTATTGTATGAATTTTAAAAAAATTCTTCGGCCAAATTATCGATTTATGTACTTATCTAATATCTACATGTAACAAACTTTCATGTGGATGGTGACATGTCTAATCAAGGCCATTTTTAAGTACTTTTTGACTTAAGCTTTTGAGTGATTTTTTTTTTTTGTACAGATAATATTTCTTGTTTCTCTAGATATTATCTTATTTCAATACATGTCTTGTGCCTGAGCCAGAAAGCCCTTGTGTTACTCACAATAAGAAAGTAATACAAGTGTGGGATGGAAATTAGTTTTGCGGAAGATAAACACAGATTGATTTACATACCACATCTGTAAAAAAAAATTGTATACAAGTGAGTTCTGTGCTATGTCGAGAAGCCCCAATCTGCAATAACAGAAATTGACCATTAATTACTATAGCAAGCGATTCTTGTTTTATGCTTTTTGGGCTACCATGAATATGGGATGTTATAAGAAAAGATAACATTTTTTCCCAGTCATCCTAACATCTACAATTAATATGCTGTTAATAATTTTGTCTGAGCATAGGTCTCCAGTAACAGTGTTAATTTGCAGGAAGCTTTAACTTTCCAACGTGATTTGCTTATTAAGAATGATTAGGGGTTTATCAATGTGTCTCAACCTGCCATGGGAAGGGCCTGTGCTTATGTCTTCTCTTCAGTGTTCTGCATGTAGTTTTTTTTATTTCTGCGTGTGAATTTACATGGACACTGAATTCAAGGATATAATGAGACTAAACAGAAACTTACCTAGCCAAAGTAACCTAAAGCCCAAAAATGGTGTGAAGGTCCACTGCACCATGTTATGATTGTTACAATGATTGATGAGCATTTGTTAGTGAAAATCTGGATGTCTTTGTTCTGTTGGATGGTGTATTAATAGTGTTTAGAGTTCTGTCTTGTGCCAGATGAAGCTCAAGGCCTGAAAGTGAACAGAGATGTATGTTCTGTCGAAGTACAAAAAGGAGGTATCTTTCTTTGTGTAAATTGTTGATGATTGTCATTAATATAAATGGTTTCTTAATTTTATGCTCTTTATGATATATATAGGGAGAATGCGATCACTTCTCAATTTAGAAAAGAGGGAACGATCTCTTAATTATGAGGGACCTAGACAAGGGATATCTCATGGAAGGATATCATCAGTTCATGTGCTCCCTTTCAGTGGGGTATTATACCTTTTCATATTGTTTGCTATGATAATTTTCTTGCCTTTCTATTTCTACCTTCTGTTATATGTGATGATTAATGCATCATAATTTTGTTTACAGACATAAAACTTAAAGAGCACAAAAAATACTCGTGCAATCAAAACTTTCTTCTGTAAGAATGGGCAGAAATTTATTTTATTAGGGAGAGGGCATTCAAGTTAGTGTCAGAATAAGTGGACTCTTATATAATTATACTTCTTTTGTATGCTTACCCTTTCTACTATAAGGGCCAAGGGGTAAACTGTGATTGTTTTCTTTTGGCTCGTGCTTGAGAAAAGTACAGCATGTAATATGATGGGAACTAATGACAGATGAAATATACAAATAAGAGACACTATGAGCTAAAACTGCAGCCAAAGATTACTGAAAGGAAGAAAATGACAGCGCTTTAATGGATCCTTGAACCTCACTTTTGGCTTAAGAATAGGCTTACCTTAGCTTACCTCTATCACTACTTCTTTTCCCACCTTTCTCTCATCCCCTTACCTTTCTCATATATCCCCCACCACTCATACTATTATATCTCCTTCCTTCTCGTCAATTTATCATTTCTCCCTGCCCCATAACTAACTCCTCAATTGACCCTTGATCTCTTTAGGATACTACTCTCTTAGCTTCCCTTTTCTTTCTTCTTTCATACACCTACCACTCCTTTGTATTTCTGTTTCTGTTCTTATTCTTATTCTTCCTTGTATAAAACATTACACAAATTCTAAACATGTTTTAAGACATGCATTTTTTCCTTATCTCCTCGATATATTCTATTATTGCTGGTATTACATGTTTGCAATTTTGGTAACATGTGGAAGCTTTTGATCTCAATGTTAGTGTATTTTTCTTTTGTGGAAACGTTAGGCTGTAGTTCAAAGTTTAACAGTCAATTTAATTAATTGAGACAAAGCTGCATAATTGGCCAATTGCATCCACATAAAGTATACATTGAGAAACTACTAAAGAAAACATTACTCATTATTTACCTAAAAATAGGACGATTCATTTCTTGGTTCCTATTGGATAGTGTACATCTAATATATAGGGGTATAAGTCATGCTGTTAGTCTAACTATAGTTGGATAATATTAGTTAGGCAGTTAGTTAGGACAGCTGTTTGACAGCTGTGACTAACTAACTCAAGTTAGTTGACCATTACAGTTATGTAACTGCTATATAGACTGTATTGTACTCAGTTTCTCTTTGGGTTGAATACAATCAACAGTTTCACCTCACTTTAGATTTCTGAATTCTCTTGGACTCTTTTATGGTATCACAGAGTTAGTTTTCGATCCTTAGCTAGTTTTTTGATCCTTAGCTTCTCTTCATGGCTTCTGCTTCTTACAATCCTCCTCCTCCTCCTCTGCCGCTGGAGAACAATGAAGTCTCGGTAAATGATGCAACTCCACTGAACGCGATTCCAATGCATGTAGAGACGCCTACACCGGTTGCTGCCACTTCTTCCTCCACACCTGCAAAGGATATCTCGCACTCGATTTCGGAAAACCTCACCAATTCCAACTATCTGCTGTGGTGTCAACAGGTTGAGCATGTCATCAAAGGACACCGACTCCATTATCTTCTCACAAATCCCCCAAATTCCACTGTGGTTTGCGTGGCTCGCTGATTGTGATGCTGGAAACACTTCGCCTGAGTTCTTCCTGTGGGAACAACAAGATTAGCTCTTGCTCTTGTGGCTTCAGTCCATGACCTCCAGTGAAGTTCTTCCTAGACTCATTAGTTGCATGTCCTCCTGGCATCTCTGGGATAAGCTTCATTTACAGTTTCAGTCTATTATTCGTGCGAAGAAGAAGCAAGTTCGCAATGATCTTCGAAACATTTTGCTTGATAATCGTTCCATTTCTGAATATCTTCTTCGAATTCACACCTTAATTGATTCTGTCTCATCTATTGGAGAACAGTGAGCATGTTGACATAATTCTTGATGGGTTACCGGATGAGTCTCTCATCAGTTGTATGTTTGAACTGCTTTCTGTTGATGAAGTTGAGACTCTCCTTCTTGCTCATGAAACTCGGATTGACAAGTCTCGTAAGAAATTTCTTGTTTCAATTAATATCACAGAAGCTGCTGAACCTAATTTTAGCCCCAATTCCTCTCAGCAAGGGAGTGCCAACAATACTGTCACTGCAGAGCCACAAGTCAATGTTGCTCAGGCCCAAAACAGTTCTGCTCATAATACTAATTCGAACTACAACAATTACAATGGCAGTAATCGGTATCTCAACAATGGCTGTGGAGGTGGCTGGAATTTCTCTCGTGGTGGTGGTTGTGGTTATGGTAATGGTGATGGCCGTGGGGGTCGAGGTCGATTCTCTAACATTCAGTGTCAAATCTGCCATAAGTATGGTCATGATGCTTCCTTTTGCTATTATAGGCATGATGATTACGATGTTCCTACCCAGCCAATGGCTCAACAATACACAAACCAGAATTCCAATCAACAGTGGAAATCTAATCCCAGTTTCCAGTACTCTAATACATACCCAAATCAATATCCCAATCAGTCTTATCAAAACCAGCATCCCCCACCCCAATACAACAACCCCCCACCTCAATACAACAATGCCCCACCTCAGTACAATCCTCAGCCTTCATTCCCTCCTCCACAAGCCCATATAACCAGTGTTCAACCTGCACCTTCACAGAACTGGTATCCAGACTCAGGGGCATCTCATCGTGTCACCAATGTTACCCAAAATATTCAACAAACCACACCTTTTGAAGGACCAGACCAGATCACTATTGGTAATGGTAACATCTTTCAAGTCTCCTTTTAATTCTAAATTTCCTCTTGTTCTTAATAATCTGCTTTTTGTTCCTTCCATAACCAAAACTTTGATAAGTGAGTCAATTTTGCAAGGATAACTCTGTCTTTTTTGAGTTTCATCCTGCTTTTTGTTTGGTCAAAGGGTTCTAAAGAGGTGCTGCTCAAAGGGATGGTTGGCTGTGATGGTCTTTACCAGTTCCCTGATTTACTTCAGTCAGCTAGACAGCAACTCAAGCCTCCTTTCACTGTCAATACCATTTTAGAACCTGTCTCTGATGTCTTGTCTTCAAATTCTACTTCGGTTTTTGTAAATAGGGTTACTAATCCCTCTCATGTAAATACTATTTCTAGTAGTGGTGTTTCTTTTGCCATTTGGCATTCCAGATTGGGGCACCCCAATGCTGGTGTTATGAAAATTGTATCTCAACTTTGTAATCTTCCTATTATCAATAAAACAGGTTCTGATTTTTGTTCACATTGTTGCATTGGTGAG
The DNA here is from genome assembly GCA_013407115.1 of Glycine latifolia. NCBI lineage: Eukaryota > Viridiplantae > Streptophyta > Magnoliopsida > Fabales > Fabaceae > Glycine > Glycine latifolia. The sequence continues at coordinate 30,384,614 of CM023947.1, read as the reverse complement.
TCTCATATACTACCATCTTCTCCTTCCCTTACTGTTTATTCCTCACCTTTTGAGCTCATTTAGACTGACTTGTGGGGTCCTTCTCCCATTTCTTCTAGCTCAGGTTATAGGTATTATGTGACTTTTGTTGATGGTCACACTCGATTTACTTGGCTATATTTGTTGAAAAGTAAATCAGACACACTAAATATTTTTAAACAATTTCAAACTATGGTTAAAACTCAATTTAACTTTCCTATTAAAGCTGTTCAATCAGATTGGGGAGGGGAATATAGACCTTTTTCTAAGTATCTTGCAGATCTTGGGCATTCTGCACAGGCTTCTTTGCCCTCATACACACCATCTGAATGGTGTTGTGGAAAGAAAGCACAGACACATAGTAGAAACAGCCTTGACTATGCTGTCTCAAGCCTCAATGTCTCTTGAATATTGGGATCATGCTGTCACCTCCAGTGTTTATCTAATAAACAGACTTCCCTCTTCAGCAATCCAAAATGAAGTGCCCTTTCAAAAGCCGTTTCACAAGCTCCCAGATTACAAGTTTCTTAAATTTTTTGGATGTGCATGCTTTCCTCTCCTCAGACCCTAACCAATACAAGCTGCAACCAAGGTCTCAAGAGTGTGTATTTTTGGGATATTCTCTTTCTCATAGTTAAAAAATGATTCCTGGGAATGTTGAATTTTAACTGGGAATGATTCCTCAGACCCTATAATCAATACAAGCTGCAACCAGATTACGAGTTTCTTAAATTTTTACTGGGAAACATAGTTAAAAAATGATTCCTGGGAATGTTGAATTCTTGGGAATGATTTTTAAAATTGTCGTACCGAACATGGGAATTTAACATTCACAACCTAAGATTCTTGATAAACTTAAAAGAATCCTCCTTCCAAACACTGCATTAGAGTGTGTTTGGAAGGAAAGATGGAAGTAATATTGGGAAGAAATTTTGTACTTTTTTAGTGAGACCCACACCTTTTACACTCTACTTTAATTAAAAAAAAATTTCTATTTCCATCCTTGAAATCAAACACACTATTAATGTTTAATTTAATTGTATTGAGGAGAAATAGTTTGTGTCCTTTTCCCTGTTTTCTTTTTCTTGGAGGATGTAATTTCCTTATTCCTCAAAGTTAAACAGAGAGCACATTCTATATCGACTGAGAAGGCTACAATTTCTGCTACCGATGAAGATTCCATTGCCGATGTGATGGAACAGCACGATGAATTTCTCAGTTCAATGCTGGCTCGTTCAGCTAAGTTACAGGTATTGATGATTTAATTATGATTTTATTAATAGTTTTCATTGAGTTCTTTGAACTTATTTTTGATTTGTGTATCGAGTATCTGTTATATGATGACGAGAAAGGGTCTTTGAATGTTATTAAATTTCAACAAGTCAGGGTTGTAGGAAGGTAACTTGGATGAACACGATGTGCTTCGGCATCTTTTTCTTCTCTTAGATTAGGGAAAAGAAAATACTCTAGAAGAGGAGAGAAGTTCATGATTAGATGATAATATATCTGTTGAAATTATAAGGATTTAGGTGGGGAAAGAGAAAAAGAGAGAACAAACTCCCTATAATAGAATATAATATTCATACATGGTGTATATACTAATTCTGTAATCCTTATTTATACTAATACTACACTCGTAACCCTAATTAATTGAGGAAACCGATCATGGAATATAATGAAATATTGAAGTGTGAAAAGCACCCCTAAAGATCATTCCAGATACTCTAAAATATTCCATGATACAATGATGATATTATGATATATTTTCTTTATTCGATTTCTTACAATACCATCCTATAGAGTTTCGAGTCTACCACAAACATAACCTCGAGTGCACAAGAAAAAGACATATCTACTTGACAATACTTGCTAATAACTTTGTATATCAAATGAAGAACCCCTCTTAGAAAGCTATTCACCACGCACCACAGAGAAGCTAAGACCATTTTATCCCATAAAAAGAGGAAATAACAAATATTTATACCAGAATTATCCCATAAAAAGAGGAAATAGCAAATATTTATACCAAAAAATTCTATCGATCCTCTATAATTGTAGATATGCCAAATCACTACAACCAACTTAACCATTCTGAAGTTTGAAGCAAGCTTTTTTTCTTAGGGCGAGTTGAATTTGTCCTAAAACCAATTTGACAGATCCACAGCCTGACCCAGAGAAATTTTCCTGAGCAAGCAAAATAAGAACATGGTTTTCTTATAAAAAGAAAAAACACCCTTCAATAAGCATTTACGATTTCTATAGACTAAAATAGAATTTTTGTAACTGAACCAGACCTACTTACAATTGTACATTTGCTGAACTTTTAAAGCATTATATTGCAGATGGTCTTCAGATGTTGGGAAAGAAATGATGTTAAGGAGGTCATTGGCATAATGGCGAAGATGGATGATCGTGCTGTGAGAATCTTGAGTTTGCTTCTTTTTTGTCATTACAGCATCTCAGTATTATTTTGTGTCCTTGTTATGGTATTGATGACATACTATACATTTTTTTCTGCAAATGATAAATTCTCATAATAGTCCTGTCTTATTTGTATTTATTCCAGGTGATTGCTGATGTTGTTAGCATTATAATGGAAAAAATTGATATCATTACACTTGAGATATGTGCTGGTCTTCTGCCACTTCTAACTGATCTTCTACAAAGTGAAATGGAAAGGTGAGTGATATCTCTTCTGATACATGGCAGCATTGTAAATGCATTGTGCTGGACAAATACATAACAGAGGGCATAAAATATGGTCAAAATTGAGAAGAGGAAGAATAAAATGATAGTTACATGGTTTGTAAATGTTTCTTTCATGTGTTCAGTGTCACCAGCACTAGTATAACAGTTGCAATAATAACCAGATTTCTGTGGTAATGAGGGGGAAGACCATTTTTGGATAAAACTGGTGTTACAATAATCCAATGTGTGGGTAATTAGGGCCATAATTAACCTTGTCTGAATTTCATTGGATATCATTTTCTCTCAATATAGGAATACTAACCAGTGTAGAAGGTATTCCCAACAGCAAGAATGAGGAGTCATTTTGGGGATTTAAGGGAAAGGGGTGAATCATATAAGTGATGATTCACTCTGTTTGATGTTTTATTAAATATAATTTCCCTCAATTTGTGTGTATTAGACCAGCTTAAAGGATACTTTTAACGGTATTATGCAGTAACTATTAATTATGAGATTTTCTTATTTTGTGGAGAGAGAGGAAGGAATTTATCCAAGTCGGTAATTTAGGGGCCGTTTAATTTAAGAAAACATTTTCTATTTTGATTTTAATTATGAGAGTGCCTCCTTGTTTATACTTTGTTTCCTGTTTGGAAATGTTGTATAGAAAATAGTAATCATTAACTTTTTTATTATTTTTTAATTTCACTGTTCCTATACAATTTTTAAAAATAGGAAACAAAATGAAAAAATGGTGGTATTTGTAATAAGTGAAATAGATCTTTTCTCAAACCAAATAGTCCCTTAATTCTGTGATATGTTAAAACTCTATTCTCAAGCAAGTACAAGTTTGTTGTTAATGTTTGTTTCAGAATACAATTGATGAGTGACATACATGACAGGCTGAGGCATTATTTATTCACTTCTCTTGTAAGCACCCTAGTTCTGTTTAGGAACCTGGTTGGGAAACTGAATTCTTCTATATGAAGGAATCAAACACAAGGTGAAGGAACTGCTGGATTTTAATAGTTATTAACTTATTATTTCTTTCAAGGATCTTGTCTATTGTCTTTTTCCTGGGATAAATTAATCAGTAGATCCTTTGTCCTTATAGTCTTGCTAAAATTTTAAATTAAGTCCCTATAATTTGAATTTTTTTTAACTGAATCCCTGTACTTCTATTTGTTTTTTTCATAAGTCCTTATTTGCTAATGGCCATTAAGACCTATTTAACAATTTATGTTTTGCTAACTTATAAAGACTTCTTTGAAAACTTAGATAACCATTGGTATTTTACTTGGCACTTGTAGCAGTGTAGCACAAGTTAATGAATCTTTAGACTTTATCTGTGTTTGCAAAATAGGTGTTTATGATTTAACAAAAGTTAATGACTGCCAGCAAGTACAAGTGTACAACCTATTTAAAAATTGATAGAAATACAATGGCTCTGTTAACTTTAAAAATATTGGAATCTACTTGAAAATTCAACAAATTATAAAGACCTACCAAATAACTTAACCTTTGTGAGGGGTAGGGGAATTACAAGTTCCTTATCTTGTAGGTGTGAGCTGGTGTCAATTGAGCTACAAGCACTTTGTCTCTTTATTGCATGTTTTATGTCTCAACTTCAATAATATATGATCATTTTTCTAATAAATTCTGCGTGTAATCACTTGTAAATAATGTGTCTTGGGCTTTCCTGTTTAGTGTAACACCCCGTATGCATCCGGTGTATTAACATATTACTTAATCAGATAAGCGCAGTAATTAAAATAAAACCAATTAATTTCAACCACGGAAGCGTTTTCGAAACCATATTTCTTGATTCATTATGTACGGTGTATCACCCACAGAACGGAAATGCCATAGACAACACTAGCCCCTCAGATCCAGATAACATAAAGGCAAATAACCAAGTAACTCAACAGATACAGCAGGAGAAACATAATTACATAACTAAAACTGGTTGGTTATGTACGAATATACATCATCAGAATCACACTTGTGGTTATACAAAAGAATAGGCATACATCGCCCTGAT
>CM023947.1:30297761-30379470 GCA_013407115.1 Glycine latifolia | reverse complement strand
ATCATGAATGCAACCATCACTCCCTCGGAGTATGGTGGAACACAGCAGTGGGAAATATCTCCAAGGGACCAGAACTTACCTGGCAAAGCCGAGCTCTACAGTTCTTTCCCTGCTCTATGGTCTACGCCACTGACACCCTCGGTGTCACGTCCTATACAAGGCACATAAGTACATATCATAACCAATTCAACCACGCTAGGCATATACATATCACACGGTTCTCAACCGTCACAATGAAAGGAACTTCATTCCTTTCTAAAACCTCTAAGTCGTCTAACTTAAGGTTTACCAAGGCTCATCACCCACAAGCCATCTCATAGACCCTCAGCGGTCTATCTCAGCTTAAACAAGGCATTAGAGTCACCACAGACTCGATGCAAACCAACGCAATGAGCTCAAAGCTCTTTACAAACCCAAAAGCTCAGAATTTACATAAGGCTTGAACGGTTCTTTTCACACGCAAGACACCGTTCCTATAGCCTCACAAGCACATCAAGACCATAATCAAGGCTCTTGCATGTCACAACATAGTCAAGTAACTCAGCATACTAACTATACATGCATTACATAGAGCCAAGAATCATAGTTCACCAAATTAACATTTGAGAGCTAATCCTTCATCCTCACAACATTCTAAACACACATTTCTAAAGGACCCAAGACTAATACTAGCCCTATCACAAGTGGGTCACTATTCACCCAAAACCCCAACTCACAAATTAAACGGTAAATCTCGAGTTTCTTACCTCAATGACGACAAGGAATGTCCAAGGACGACTCCCCCAAGCTCGGGTGTCCTCGAATCGCCGTTGTTCCTCGCCGAACTCGAATTCTACGAACTTCCCTTGAGAAAAGGATTTTCTGATTTGGGGTTTTTTAGGGAAGATTGATGAAGGATTCAAGCTCACCAAGTGTTTTCCAACAAGATAGGGGTTTAAGGAAGGTGATTTGGTGAAAGAAACAAGGTCAAGGAAGCTTAACAATGGAGGACAGGTCGCTGGAGGAAGGAGAAGCAAGGTTTTGGGCCAAAAACTCGTAAAATGGCCTTTATATACTGGGTCTGCCCGAGCTTCCGCGCTGATCGCGCCAGCTTCCAGAACCCATGGCGCCATCCGTGCCACACCCACGCCAACCGCGCCAACCTCTAGAACCTGTGGCGCCACCCGCGCCACTATAGCGCCACCCGCGCCAACCTCCAGGGAAAAACTGGTCCTCTGGATTGTCTGGCGCCACTCGCGCCAACCTGGCGCCTTTGGCGTCAACCTCCAGAACCTCTGGCGCCACTCGCGCCATTTACCAGTGTGTATGGCGCTGATCGCGTCACACTGGCGCTACTAGCGCCACACCCCAGACTGGGTTTTCTATTGAAAGACCCTGGCGCTATCCGCGCGAAATACCGCGCCTTCCACGCCAGGACTCAGAGGTATTATATTTAGATCAGCTGTCAAGACTCTACTTTCTTAATTTTTTCCAGTTACAAAGTTTTAATCAGTGCTGTGACTTATAATTATATCCACATAGAACATGATGAATTTTGATGTATTTTTATATATAAATTACAATTTTATAGATTTAGTTGTGTTGACAATTTTGATATTTATATATCTGTAGACATCTAGGTATATCCTTGGAAATGCTATTGAAACTGGTCAGAATATTTGGTTCAGTAATCTATTCAACTGTATCAGCTACACAACCGGTTGGTGTTGATATCGAAGCAGAGAACAGGTGTTAACTCCTCAGGGCTTTTCATGTGTGTGTGTGTGTGTTGCATATATACTCATTCATCTTTTGTTTGTTAATGAGGTTCAGGCTAGAGCGTTGCAACCTCTGCTTCACAGAGCTTGAAAAAGTCAAACGTTTTTTACATTCTCTCTCAAGGTATCAGTTCAAGTTTTTTTATATGGCTTTTGTGAAAGAAAAAATCCGTTTATTTAAGCCGGTTTTGGCAATGCTAGTAGTGGACTAGTTGTAAATAATTTCAAATATTTAGCTAGAAATTCTCTGAAGAAACGTAGAAATATTAGTATTTTGAAAGCTCAAAAAGCATGAATACTTTCAAGTAACTGAGGGTCAGTGAGTTGACTTATTATTAGGATGATTTAAAATTTCTTGTGCTAATTTCTCATTATTTGTTGTCTCTTCCCTGTAGAAGAGGAGGATCAATTGCAAAATCTGCACAAGAGTTGAATCTGGCTTTGCAGGATGTTTTGTGATCTTTTCCTGATTCGATTATTTCTACTGCTCAAGTTTTGCCGGTGGTTTTTGGGGGTTTTGTGCATTTTAAAGATTTAAACCTCTACACAAGCCACTGAATAGTTTGATGCATTGTCCTTTGGCATCGAATGAAAGCCTTTTCCTGTATGTACATCTATTGCTGCTAAAAATTCAGGTAATTGATTAGTGGAGGCACTGATAGCTGCTAATTCTGCGACATATGCTCGAAGCCAAAGCTTGAGACATGTCACCCTCTGCTGATGGTTGCACAGCTGACTATAACCTGTCGTCATCTGCTTAATGTGAAGATCTCAGTCCGGTCGACAACTAACCTAATATGTGGCGCAAGATACTACTGCCTATCTAATCTTATTTCAAAATTTCATGATTTTTGTTATGGTTCTTTAAGTGTCGTTATACATAGTGAGTGGCGCCGTTCATATTTCTATTTGTTGCATATTCTTGTATGATTTTCTTTCAATGCTTTTGGTGAATTATGACGATGGATTAGTGTCATGTATGCGCTAAGAAATGAGATCACAGCTTTGCTAAATGATCTGATTTTTTTTTAAAACAATAGGATGCCAGTTTCGAACCTCGAGTACTTGAAGTTGGAGCACGAGCTCCAAGCCAACAAGTTACTCAGTAAACTGATAAAAGTGATCTGATATATTTATAGACTATATGAATAGTTTAGAATTCCCATACTTGGGTTATTTATAATACGGGCTTTCAGTATTCAGACTAATCTTCTAAACACTTGAGTTTGATTCCTCATAAGAGAAAATAGCCCAATTTTTCCTAATTGTTGAGGACTTGCTAGTAGAAAGTTACTATATTTCCATGTGTAAAGAGGGATTTGTCAAAAAAGGCTTTTTAGAGTACATGTAACCAGACTAAGGTGGGAACTGGATAGCGAAGGTATTACTCGAAAAAGATCAAATGTGATTTTAGGTTTAATATGTTTTAGTATTTTTTTCACTTTGCTCATCAAGTTTTAAAATTTTTATTTTGATTTTTTATGTTTTTGAAAAAATTATTTTAGTACATAAGTTTTGAATTTTTTTATAGTATTTTTGATATTTTTAAAAGTTTTATTTCGATATTTTTTTGTTTTTAATTTAAAATGTTAGTGTTCTGTTAATGTTTTAAATTTTAAAATAATCATTTCAGCAAAGACCTCTAACTCATAGTTCAATTGGATATGTAGGTTATATACTTATATTCGTACTGGTTTCTTATGTGGAACCATAGAAGGAATTCAATCACTACTAATTGGTATCTTAATTTATGAATTAATGACAATAGTAATTATTTTACTTATATTTAATGTTCTGTCAAAATTTAAAACTTTGATGGAGTATTAATGTTTTAAAAAAAATCAAAATACAATTTTCAAAAAAATAAGACCAAAAAGAAACTGTTAATACAATGTATAAAAACGAAAATTTTTAAATTTAATGCATCAAAATGAAAAATACTAAAATATAATGATAAAAGGAATATTTAATCCTTGAAAAATCTTTCGTAGGCAAACCTCAAGTTTAGACGTTCAAACCAAAAGAAAAATAGTATGGAAATATGAGGAGACTCTTTGAATATGGAAATCACTAAAAGTCTAAAATGTAAAAAGCTCTAAAAAACATGAAATTTTACAATTTAGGGACATTCATAAATTGATCTAATCCAATGAATTTTTTTTTTAAAAATTGAACAGATATAAAGTTTGACAATTTGATTTTTTAATTGAACATATTTTGGATTTGATTGATAAAATTGATTCAGTCCAATCCAAATTGAACTTGTATATATGTATATATATTTATTCATAATTAGATAATACAACTTGTATTTATCTTTTTTTTTTGTATATTTATAAAATTATAACACAATATATATCTATTTATGAAAAAAATTTAATTAAAGATAAATTTTTACTAACTATTTGAATTAAGATGCATAAATATAATTTGAAGTTGTGTAATTTTGATATAGTATATATATCTGTTTATGATATACATTTTAAAAAATTATATATTTAAATTATTTGATATTTTAAATTATTTTTATTATATTTATTATATGTTATCATTTATTTAATATTATCTGCCAGAAATAAAAATCAGATTAAAATAAAAAAATCAATTCAATTTAAATAATTTTAAATTAGATTGGATCGAATTAGATTAATATTTTAAACAAAATCGATTGAATAATTAATATTTTAAAAAAAAGCAAAATGATAGAATTAGATGATTTTTTTTTCTTTTAAAATCAATTCAATCTAATCCACAAGCACATGAGAATAGTCTAACATCATTCTGACAAACAGTCTCAAGTGGTTGTTTCCATCGTTACGCTGAGAAATTATGAATAGGCAACTGCAAAGCCATTTTTTGTTGTTGAAATACTTGTACAAATCTGTGACAACACTCACGTCGCAATATAATGACCAAGTTAATGAACAATATGTATGCTTTCAACCACATTCAAGTCCTTTATATTCTTGCCATTTACTGTTTTCGATTTATTGGGTTCTGTTTATATTTATGCAATTTTTATTCCTACCTACAATTTTTTTCTCCAAATGACAACAATACCAAATAAAAGGAATGGCCCTAAAGTTAAACTCGCCCATAAAGTTTGCCTTTCCGTGTGCACAAGTGTTACAACCCTTTCTGAACCAAATGGAAAGTACAATGCATGAAATGAAATCAGCTGCAACCAGTCCCAGTTTAAATCTTGAAGTATTTGTAACCATACTAAGGGCTTGTCAGCCCCTCTTCCCAATCACCCGTGCGGCGACCACCAAAAACAATTTGTTGGATTCCAAGATATCTGCCCCCATTCAGAAAAAGGTCAATCACAATTGCTTTTCCAAAATAACTAACAAGACAAGTATCTCTACTTTGTTACATAAAGTTTGGTATTCGAACTTACTCCGAGCTCAAGACAGTTAGGCAGTTGAGGAGGACATCAATTGCAAAATAATCAGATGTACCCAAGTCCACCCTGTAAGATATGTATAAAGCTAAAATGTATTGTACCAACAGGAATCTCGATCAAATCACATATTTTAGAGTAGTATAATATTATATTACAATTATATTTTATTTGTCTTAACCCGAAAAAAATAGTCTAAGTAATCCGGAATTTGATTGAGAAATAAATCAAACTTGATTATAAATTAATTTCGACAAAGATCGAACTATAATGTGACATGTCATTCATACAAATGTACAATAAACTTTTTCTTCCTATTTTTACTTCAATCATTCACCTCTAAGTAATTGGCTCCATTTTTCATGTATTTCAAATTTTAAATATAAGAAATTTAATTTGTTTTACCTCACCAATACAGACCTATCTAATTGTTTCCACCAATCATTAATCATTTTTTATTTCTATATCTATCTTCTAATATTTAGAATTTTAAGTTGAAATTCTTGCATGTATTATTCTTTCTTCATCACAATGTTCTAACTTCTTCGCCAACCTAAACTTTAATTATAATTTTACCAACCCAAATTATTCTTATTTCCTCCAAATATTTTTCAAGACTTTTCTTCCTTCCCCTTTCTTCATTATATTTTTTTCTCAGTTGCAAAATACTTCATCTCTCCCTTTTTTAATTAGGTTTTTGAATAATTATTATTTTAATTGAGTTCTAGAACTTATATTTATTTTTTAATTGAATTCTTCCATCTAATTGTCATGACAGAGAATTAACCATGTCCACAAGGACCTATTAGTCCCAGAATATAATATTGTCACCTTTGCAGCAATTTTGTATTGAGTATTTTTACCTCTGCAGGTTAGTATTCTTACTTCTTTAAGCCAATATTCGCACATATACAGGTTCTGAACCTAGTATACTCAATCACATGACTAGCATGGATAGATGAGAATACTTAGTGCAGCCCTACAGAGGTGACAATACTGGATTCATGGACTAAGGTTTTTGTGATTAATTTTCTATAACCACAATTATATGAAAAAATATAATTAAAAAAAAAATTCAAGGACCCAATTGGAAATGGAAAAAAATAGTTCCTAGACCTAATTACAAATAGTTATTTAATATTTTCATATATACATGCTAAATATAATGTAACGATTGGTAGGGATATTGCTGTAACAGAAAATGCAGCTTGTGTATTGTTGGTGGCTAATAAAAGGGTATTCCTTATACTCTTACAGTGGATTTTTTTTTACTATATATATAAATATATTCCAGTTTGCCTACCAAAAAAAAAAAAAAAACAAATTGTCAAATAGTTCATAAACTTCAAAATAATTTAACCCTTTGTTTTTCCTGTTCTACTTATCTTTAGCAAAGTATTAAACAACTCCAACAAGAAAATACTAGAATCCTGGAAAGAATGGTTGAAGGGAATAACAAGGGACCAAGTCCTTACTTATTCTGAAAAACATTTGGAATGTTTTGTTTTTTATCTCTATTTCTTCTTCTGGTTTGTGTCTTGGTCTCAATAATTCAAATCAATCCTAAGAAAGTGTCTTGGAGAATCAAGTTAACAGTAATTTATCTATTGTTTGTTTTACTAAAATTTAATTTCTTATTTTGGTTCATTTCACGATAGTTAATAATTCATGTTACTGTTTTTCTTAATTAGTTTTGTTTGAGTATACATTACCTTCGTGATATCAGTTTTTTTGGGGGCGGCGGGGGGATTTTTTAATGTGCTCCATGCATTTAATTTAATTCTGTTTACGACTTTAAGTTTTGCAACCCATTATTTGCTATAAAATTGTGAAGAGTAACCAAATTTTCCTCCTTGTGATTAAATGAAATTAATAAAAATATAGAAAAATTATGTAACAAAATTTGAATTTTATCTTTTGATAGAAATTTTGCTCAGGAAAACATTTGGATTGTTTAGAGTTTATGCAATTCCGCATTATTTTTTATTGTGAATTTATCATAATTCTCAATATAAGAAATTAGCCATTTCTTTATGACAGCTTATAAATTATATGGTGAATATTCTTCAATATATCAAATTAGTAGAGAAATTTGATTTAAAAAATTATACCGTGTTATGCTTTCATATTCTTCTGCATTCGTGTATTTAAGTAAATTGCATTGTTAATTTGTTATTAATTGTCCGTATAGTAACTTATTAAGGCTAGTTCTATAAAATTAATTGAAAAGAAAGCTGAAAATTGAAAAAATTGAAAACTGAAAAGCTAGTTAATTAAATTATAAGTGTTCGATAAAACTAGTAGTTGAAATAGCTGAAAAGTGTACAATGACAAAAAGATAATAAAAACATGATTTATTTAAAAAGAATAACTAGAAAATTCGATAAATATATTAAGGATAAAAATAAAAGAAAATATAAAAAATTAGAAGCTAACATTTTACAAAATGCTATTTCAAATAATGTTTCAAAGACGCTAAAAGCTACTAAAAAATATTATTCACCAAACAATCAAAAAGTTTTTCAACTAATAAAAACAATTAGAAACTAGTTGAAATGCTTTGTCAAACATGATTTAAGTCTATAACTCTTTGAAAAATGCCATAGCCTTTTAGATACTAAAAGCTTCATGAGGTTAAAGAAAACTTTTATACTTTCCAATATCTAATTAGATGAGTTTTACAACGAATTTAATACTTTTAATATTGAATTTGTATTGCATAAACTTATTTTAAAAAGCTTATTATAGTTTAAATTTATCTTTATCATTCAATATTTTTAACTTCCGTGAATTTTAAGGTCATAAAACAAGTTTTTTATTTTAGTTTTAAAGAGTCGAGTTCTAGAGCTAATACCAAACACGTCCCCAGTTTTCCTGGAACTCAATATCACTGATATCATGGAAAGATGACGGCATCACGTTGAAACCTTTATATGCATCATATAGAGGATCATACTCCACTGATGAATTTGCCAGCTGTCATCAATTCAAGATACTTCAATGCTTGTTAAAAGGTAACGGCTACAAGTAGGAAACTATAAATAGAATACAATGCCACGACTCAGAGATAATGCAGGCATATCATGGCTATAGCATCTTGCACTAAGCTAAAATGGACAATATTTCCAAACACCAAAATCACTTAAAATATAATTCAGAGAGATGTTAGTTTATACTTTGATACTCTTTTAAATGCACTCTTTACTATTATCTAAAATTTATTAGGAATCACAAAATTATGTGAATCTTACTCCTAGTTTAATGAGCCTAATTGGTGATTTCTTAGTTTCCAGTTTCAACCTATAATTGAATGTGATAGGGTCTTAGGGAATACTATGTTACTAATACCTCAATATTTATTCCGAGTTGTTTCGGAAACATGGAAAGAAAATAATCCTAGAACATAGTATTATATATGAAGAGGCAGATATTATCGGCAATAGAGATCCAAGCACTAATATTCAAGCCAGTTACTGCTAACGTGCGAGTATGCATTTTCAGATGCCCAAATCTAACAAAAGAACTACCATAATGTTCCTGTGCTTACATTTCATATTCCAAAACAAATCCTCATCCTGATAACTTCTTAACCCACACTCATTCACTAAAGAAGTGGGAACCCTTGCTTACTTTTCACTACATCCAGACAGCAATGCAATAACTCTTGCTCATTTGGCCTTGTACTAAAGCCATACAATTTGTTGATTCCAAGCAACAACCTAACATTAACAGTCTCACCCATTCACTCGTATCATATAGATTCGACATTCGACAAAGATTGACATTGGTTATTGACTGCCTAACACAACCCTCACCTTTTATTCTGGAACCTCTATGTGAAGATTTACAAGAAACCCCATCGTGGCAGTAGAGGCAACTAAAAAAAAAAATTCACTGAAATGGTGGGAGAAATGGTCCACAGCTAGACGAGCAAGTTGGAATGTTGCATAGCCAAAGAGTAGACACAGTGGCACACAATTAAAAAGATTCTTTGTAGAAAGAAAGAAAAGCATTGGTACAAACAGTCACTGCCAGGAATCACCTATGGAAATTCTCCAAATTCATCAACAATAACATTTGGAAGATTCAATGAAGATTAGCATCAAGTCCGAATGCATGAGGCCCAAGAAACTTGGGAAACATGTCTAGAATATGAAAGAATCCATCACATAATGGCTTGCAGACAGACTAGAACACAGCAAAACACAAGACTAAACCAATTCAAATAGGGAAGCAGATATAAATGTGTTGAAATACAATAACCCACGTAGGAACAAGCTAATCCGAGGAAAACACAAAAACTAAAGCAAGAGTAGAACAAGCTAGAACAGAGAGTTAGTGCCATACTGGTTTGATAAAACAGTAAAGCGTGCATGAGTACAACCAAACATTGATGTCTTAGAACTAGCTGATGACGTGTGGGAAGATTTTGTAGAAAATGTTTTCAGAATGTGCTTGAGTGAGTTGTACTACTCAGCTGAATGATTTATTTATATTTTTAAGTATTACATAGATAATCAATTCAATGCCAAATACAATTTACAAGAGAGCAATTAAGATACCACTATTCGCTAATATGCATTGAACCTAGCTATATAAAGTATCTACGCTACTTGGAAGGAAAGAGAAACAACGTTAAAAAATGTTCTGATGTACTATAAGAAACTCCTATTTCCAATGGGTTTCCAGCGACAGACTTCCACCTCCTAACTAATTCACATCCTCTGGATGCGACATTGATATCCCTTTTCGGAAGGAGAAAAAAAAAGAAAAAGTGAGTAAATATTTCCAGGAGAAAAGGGAACAAATAGGCTTGGGCTTGGTTGGAAAGGCCAAATTGGGAAATTATGGGAGAACACTAGGCCAAGGTGATGCTCTTACAAGTGCTGATCAAGGTGCAATATCTACAGAAACTTCTGGCTGCACAAGGTGTGTGTAGCAAGGTTAAGGACACTGTTCTAGTTATGGACTGGTTCAAGGGAGGAGAATCTCCTGGAGCAGCCTCACACTTCAGCGACAGCTTGGACAGCACAGCCCCGAGCATGGCAGCCATGGCCAAGGTTAATGCATAGCTTGTGGGATTCAAATAGTCATTGGACAGAGATACCATGAGGAGGAGAAGATACAAACAAAAGTGAGTTCTATATCTTTGAGAACGTAGCACAGTGGACACAGGTCTTGGTAGATGAAATCAGGCTCCAATACTACATTGAAATTATAGGAAAAGAATGCAGAATGAGAGAATAGATAATGATATGATGTGTAATCATAAGACCAATGTAATACTTCTATTTACACTGGATATAAATGGTAGGGAGTACAAATAGATATTCTGGTAAAAATAATAACATAATGATGAATATTTTAGTACTATTATGTATTTCATATAACTCAAGTATGTATATCATGGAATGTGGGTTTGGAGTAAACTCAACTCTACAAAATAGGTTTATAAGGTAAGGGATGCCCCCCACCCCACTTATATACTCTATCTTGATACTATCTCTAGCTAACAAGGGACTTGTTTTTCCCAATAGTATAAAGAAATAAACTTATACCATTGGTTTTCAGAAACTCAGTACACTTTCTCACGTGCGCTATTCTCTTCCTCCTTTCTATATCTCTTGATAACTATAAAAAAATGGAGCGAGAACTTAGAGGATTTCAAGTCAACAGACTCGAAATATTGATTGTCTTGTATGATTTCATTATAAGAAACATATCTGTAAATCTAACATGTGTCATGGAGGGATAGGACACCAACAGAAAACTGAAGAAGAAGCGATGGAAAGAGGGAATAAATAAAGTGAAGGAGAAGTAAGCATGGCCTAACCTGCAAATTAGAAGAATTGAAGGCACCAAGGCGACCCATGAAATACCATGATTGAATAACCTGCATATTGTATTGTATATGAATGAAACAGAAAGGTTATATGAATAAATGTAAATGAAGCACTTACATTACCAATTAGATTAACATCCCGATCTGATGGTGATCCATACAATTCAAACCAGATATATGAATCAAGTGGATTGAAGCTGCAAGCAAGAGTAATAAATGATGACATGAAATGATCCAAAGCACAGCATTAGAATAGATATTTATTTATACAGTGAGAGAAGAGAAAAGGAAAAAGGAATACTTACTCTCTGAAGGTGACTTTGAAAGCAAGGACGGATCCTGTTTAAGACTTTTGAAAGTCTCTACCCTTCTTTCTCACCCTATCTTCGACCCGTTTCCTCATGCGTTCAGGGTTGCCAATGCTATCGCCAAGAACGGCACGGAGTTCAGTGTCGTCTTTGCAAGCATTTTGCAGGACTCTGCAACCAAACCATTTATTTAGTTAGTTGGTTAGTTAGTTGAATATATTCATAGAATAGAAGCATTTAAGTTACTTTGCCCAAACAGGGTAGTTGTTAAGGCGGGCGTATTCCCGCTGTTGTTTCTCTTGGCGAATTCTAAGCAACCTGCGAGCTCTGGCGGTAGTTCCTGACCCTTTGATGCCTTCTTCTTCTAGCTTTCTCCCGCTGCTGCTGCTGCTGCTGCTACTGCTACTGCTGCTGCTAGTGTAAGAGTGAGAGTTATCATCGGAGATAGCAGAAACAGAAACAATCACGGGAGGCCGAATACACGTTTTGGCGGTTGAGGAAGAGAACCAACAGCCCATGCCCATAGATTTTCCTCCGCCCACTGCCAACGGCAACTACATCCATACCTACTCGCATACCAAGGGATATAGATCCCACGGTGGTTATATTACATTTAAGAATTCTAAAATGTATTCAAGTAATTTTTTTACTTATTTTTAAAATTGAGCAATTTTAGTCCAACTATAATCTTTCATTCAAAATTAAACTGTGATTGTGATTGACAACATTCTGATAACATTTGTTATTAACATATTTACATGAGAAATTAATAATATTAAAAATAAGTATAAAATTTACTTCAATACCTTTTAAATTTTTTTCTTTCAAATACTGTTTTTCAATTTTTAAAGTGTATTAAAACCAATTTTTTTCTTTATTTTTTATATTATTAATTTCCCATGTGAATAAAATATTCACATATATTATCAATCACAATCACATCAACATTTTCTTGAGTATTAATGTTGATTCGGCCTTGAAGGGGATTATTATTTCCACTCTTGGAGTAATGGAGAGTTTTGGCAATGGAAGATACTTGGGTTTTCCTGCTTTGGTGGGGAGACGTAAAAAAGTTATTTTTAATTTTATTAGGGATAGGGTGTGGAAGCAGCTGAGTTCTTGGAAGGGTAAGACTTTATCCATGGCTAATAGGAAAGTGTTGTTGAAAGGTGTTGTTTGAGCAGTGCCAACTTACTGTATGGGCATTTATCAGCTTCCTCATTCTCTTTGTGATGAGTTGCAAGAAATGATGAACTCATTTTGGTGGGGTGGAGGGAAACGAGATTCAAAAGGTATAAATTGGATTTCATGTGATAAACAATGTGGAAGGAAGGAGAAAAGGGGAATGGGGTTTTGTAATTTGCATGCTTTTAATATTGCTATGCTGGGTAAGCAAGCCTGGAGGTTGGTATCGGACCAGGGCACTTTGCCATCACGTTTTTTCATATCCAAATGTTACCCCAAGAGGGTATTTTATGGGTGTCAAGTCAGGGCATAACCCTTCTTCATTTGTTTGGTGAAGTTTGTTGTCCTCGCAAGTGGTGTTGAAAGAGGGACTTCGGTGGAGGTTGGGTAGTGGTAAGGAAGCCAACATGTGGTCTGATCCTTGGTTAAGGTTTGAAGGAAACCCTTACATTGAGACTCCTATTGTGCAAGGGGCAGAGAAGTTGGTCGTTGCAAATATTGTAGACATTGCTACTGGGACATGGAATTTAAGTATAATTCACAACTTATTTGGGCAGAGGGATGTTGAAGTTATAGTCAAAATCTAGTTCTTGGCTTTTGATAAAGAGGACAATCATATTTGGAGGGGTAGCAGGGATGGAGGTTATACTGTTAAAAGTGCCTACAATTTAATCATGAACGAACTCGTCCATCAAGTTGATTGTGATTTTCCTGGAGATTGGTCTCGGATTTGGGCGCTTAATATTCCACCGCGTGTTAAACTATTGTGCTGGAGAGTTTGTAGAGGCTGTATTCCTACTATAGACAAGCTTCATGATTGACATGTAGAGTGCCCATTGGTTTGTTCTCTATGTGATTCTAATGTGGATAATGTGTTTCACATGTATGCCGCTTGCCCTAAGACGTTGGAGTGTTGGCATATGGTCGGTATGAAGCAACAAATAGAGGACTTAATCATGCAGTTAGAAAATTTCAGTGATCTTTTTTCTCTATCATGCAATCCCTTAATTCACATTAGCAATGACGTTTTGCAGTGACGTTGTGGAACATTTGGCAACGAAGAAATGATGCAGTTTGGGAAGGAAGTTTTTGTGATTCTGAATTAGTCATAAGGCGGGGAGACTCCTTTTTTCAAGACTGGGTTCGAGCAAAGGAAGCCTACAAATCAAGAGATATTTCAGTGGAAGATGTTAAACAAAATAGATTGATTCCTCTAGTGCATGGAAGATTAAAATGCAATGTTGATGCTGCATTTTTAAAGGAGACAAATTCTAATGGTTTTTGGTCTTCGTCTTAGGGATCCTCAGGTTAGAATGGTGGTTTTTGGTGTGTTAAGCCGTGCATGCAAATTGTGGAGGGTGAAAGCCTACGGTTTAATGTTGGTGTTGCAATTTGTTTCAAATCTGTGATTGCATAATGTGGTTTTTGAGACTAATAGAAAAAGGAGTTTCTGACAAAATAAACAATTGCTGTATAGATTATTCTAAATAGGGAGTTAATAGTGTCTGATTGTAAGTGGTTACTTTGTTTAAATCCAAGCTTTATTGTTAGTTTCGTGAGGAGGTAAGGAAATGGGGTTGCGCATGCTTTGGCAAAGGCAAGCCCACCTTTTTACTAGTCACCAAGTTTTTTTTATCAAGTTTCACAATGTATTGCTCAGTGATTATGATTGAAATTCCTCGACTTTGTTATTGTAAAAAAAGATTGCTCAGTTTAAAAAAAATTGAAGAACAAATGTGCAATTAAATTTGTATAGGAACCAAAAAATTGCACATTCGCAATACTATAGAAAAAACGGTGGATTTAAGCCGATCTTTTACTCTAATCATTCAACTTCTTGTAAGAGGTGACTTTGTTTAAACCCTAGCTTTATTGTTAGTTTTGTGAGGAGGCAAGCAATGAAATTGCTCATGTTTTGGCAAAGGCAACACACATTTTACTATCTTGTACTCTAATAATTCAACTGCTAAAAACTTTACAATGAGTCTCATCTTTTTTTTTTATTCTCAAAACAAAATAATTTTTTAATCTTAAAAACTTAATTTCTATGTAAAAACTGGTTCTATAAATACTGGTTCTACAATTATCAACAATACCAGTAAGTTCTAATGGTATCATGGTAGTGTATCATAGAATAATTTGTTTTTTTATTTCTAACGACTCCTAAGAATCTAAACTTGGAAAATACCTTATGAACCCTAATGGATAATGAGCATTTATATTTTATAGCTTGTTAATGTATCATCAAATATAAGGAAGAAGTAGGAAACTGGAGGCAGAGGGCGTGAAACAGCGTTATCCGCAAAACCAATCACATTTTAAAAGGCAAGAATATTATTTCCATGATAATCTGATTTAGAAGCACTCTGCAATATAAACAGAGTATACCAAAACACACTCGATCTACAGCTAGTAACTAAATCCTCCATTTTATGATATGGATAAACAGCAGAAAGAAAGAAATAAAAGGCAAAACATAACCCAGCATGAGTTGAGTTGAGCATGCATTATTTGACTATGCAGATCTTTATGACAGAGGCAGCTCCAATACGATGCAGGGCAACAACTGCATCACCAGGCTTACAAAGGGCCCTTTCTGTTGCGGACTTAAGAGCAGCTTCGAGAATGACCTCTGTGGATTCTGCATCGGTAGCCTTAGCAGATCCCTCGCCCAGTATAGGAATCAAGCCCCTGTATATCAAGCTGTGCCTTGCTGGCGTCTCATCACTGCAGGTCCAATCAAATGAGTCCGTGGTCAACACTGGAACAACCACCGACAATATTGGAACCGCTGGCCTATACTTGGCAACTAACTTGGCTGTAGACCCGCCACGTGTCAGCACAACAATGAGTTTTGCTTTGGCCTTATTTGCTGTGCGAACAGCAGATGATGCAAGGCTCTCCAATGGACTCATAGGCAATGGGGTAGACCTTATCATCTCTTTGAAGATGGCACCATAGTCAAGGGATGATTCTGCTTCAATGCAAATGCGAGCCATGATTTTCACAGCAAGTTCTGGGTATGCTCCAGCAGCACTTTCACCACTAAGCATCACACAATCTGTTCCATCAAGAACTGCATTAGCTACATCAGTTGCTTCAGCTCGGGTTGGCCTGGGAGACTTTATCATTGATTCAAGCATTTGGGTAGCAGTCACCACCGGCTTCCCAACAAGATTACACTTGTATATCATCATCTTCTGTGCCAGGAAAATCTTTTCTACTGGGATCTCCATTCCAAGATCACCACGTGCCACCATGAATGCATCAGTCTCCCGCAGGATTTCGTCAAAATTCAGGACTCCCTCCTGATTCTCAACCTTTAAATAGCATATAGCATAAAATCAGAGAAGAAGTGGTATCTTCAGCATATGGGAAAAAACCAAACAAACTAGCATGCAAATTGTGTTATAAAGACTATAAAAGATATCAAGCTAGTCTGCTACACAAGGACATAAATTCTCTTCCTTTATCCCTGTGATGGATACTATGGAGGTTAAAAGCATGGGTTCCCCACTTATTAGTCTGAGTTATGGAGCACTTAACCAATATAAATTCCATTATCAATGTGCAACTCATGTATGATGAAAAAAAACAGCCATTGCCAAAGCAACTGAGAAACCACAGAAGAAAAATAGATCACAAGTAATTAAAAAAACCTCTAGTTATTATGGAAGTTGAATAAGAATGTTCAACAAAAAATACCTTTGACATCAACTGAATATTCTTTGCATGTGGCCCCAGAACCTTGCGGACATTAACAAGATCCGAGCCTTTACGAACAAATGAAAGAGCAATCATATCAATCTTGTTGGGTACACCCCATCCAAGAATGTCTTCCTTATCCTTCTCAGTAAGTGTGGGTAGATCCACCACAACACCAGGAAGGTTAACATTTTTTCTCTCACCCAACGTTGCAGTGTTTTCACAACGACATCTAACAGTACCAGCATCAGGGTCACAAGACAAGACAGTGAGAGTAATCGTCCCGTCAGAGCACAGTATGGTATTTCCAGGCTTCAAGTGGACAGGCAGCTTCTTGTAACTCATGGATATCACCTCCGGATCCCCCTTAATGTCATAATCAGTAGTTATGGTGATTTCTTGCCCTTCTTTAAGTTGAATAGGTTTTCCATCTTTCAGAAAACCAGTCCGAATCTCAGGTCCCTGGACAAAGCAGATGTAGACAGAAACGTTAATGGAATAAGAAATTGACCACCATACAAGAGAAACAGAACGAGCCATCATCCTCAACAACAAGATATTTATGAAGAAAAAAAAGCAGCAAGCTGTCCAAACACTGCAGAAACCAATAGGATTAAATTTAAAACTAAAAGGTCATGAGAGATTAACACCAACGAGATACCACATTCACTTTGAAGCTAATAGCTATACGGAAACAACAGATCAGAAAAAGATAAGAAATGTAGACCAATACCATGCTTATTATCATAAAAATCATTGGCTACATGAATAGAAGAACCTACCTTAGTGTCAAGCATGACGGCACAGAGTATGCCAGTGTTGTGCATGGCAGTCTTGAGATTGTTGAGGGTTTCCTGATGATAGTCGTGGGTGCCATGAGAGAAATTGAAACGAGCAACGTTCATCCCTGCCCTCAGAAGCTTCTCGGTCATTTCTACGGATCGAGAAGCAGGGCCCAAAGTACACACTATCTTCGTCTTCGGAACGCGCCCATCATAAGGCTGCTGCTGCTTCAAGATCCCTTCGATGTCTATGTTCGCCATTCCTTCTCTCTACACCAACACAGACATCTAAGTAAACACCGACGAAACTGAGATATATAAACAAAGACAGGACAGTGGCACAAACACAAACAAACCTTGGATTGGAACAACAAGCCTTTGCCTCCCAAACCCAACCTCAGTCTCACTCGCAAGTCGCAACGCAAACGCAAGGGTTAGGTTAGGTTATTTACTTACCACAACCTTCCTAATACTGTAGTGTGCGTGCGAAAAGTCACCACGAGTCCCACACCAGTCATTCATTCCCACAGACTTACCTTCAAGAAGCGAATATTACATTTCCATAGGGATAATCCTTTTCCTTTCAATTCTTTTTTTAAAACAAATAATTATTCTTCCTCTTTACACTCAAAATAACTTGTTTAAATAAAAAAATTTAACTAAGAAAAAAAATTTATCAAGAAAATTTTAAATTTTATAATTTGAAATTTTTGAATGTTTTTATATAAATAATTTAAATTTTTGAAAATTTAAAACAAAATTTAAAACAACTAAAAACGTAAAATTTTACTTTCCTTCTGAAACAAAAGAAATTGAAATTCTATTATATCACTGACATCTCTAGCGTCACCCGCAAAGACCTAATATTACCGCTGTCGTAGCGGGACACCAACTTAGTAGTGTCGCTTCCTCTGCTCCCATCGATGACTGTTGGAGCGACGATGCAGCAGGTGATCCCATTCTCAAAGTTGGAGAGGCTGAACTACATCGGAAGCAGAAACGGCTGGACGGTATGCAAGATGGTTCATCGTACCAGTGGGCGCGTGTACGCATTAAAGGTGATATATGATCACCACGAGGAGTTGGTGTAGTGGCAGATCCACTAGGAAATCCAGATTCTCAGTGACGTGGACGATCTGAACGTGGTGAAGTATCACAAGATGTACGATCAGAGTAGTGAAATCCAAGTGTTACTGGAGTTCATGGACAAAGGGTCGCTCGAGGGGAAACACATCCTGCAAAATTTGTCTCGGTAGATTCCACGAGGGCTAGCGTACCTGCATTGACGACACATTGTGCACATGAATATCAAGTCCTCAAATCTGCTAATAAACTCGCAGAAGCATGTGAAGATCGTTGACTTCAGGGTGGGTCGAATTTTGAATCAAACAAAATTTTGAAAATGAAAAAAATTCAATTAAAGCATTTAAAATTCTTGAAATTTAGAACTTTAAATTGACTCATCCAAACATATTATAAAGGATAATAATATAAAAAATTATTAATTTTTCTTATTATTAAGAAGACCACCACATTTTAGTAATATTTTTTCTTTCTTTCTATTGCCAATACCTAAGAGTTTGTTTGGACATGACATTTCAAGCAGGTAAAGTAATTATACAGGGTGTTTGAATTACTGTTCAATAAAATGTTTCGTTTGGGTACTCAAAGTAAGAATTTAAAGAATTTTCTGGAATTTTAATCTTTGTTAAAATTGGGAATTTGAAATTCCACTAAAAGAGGTGGAATTTCTAAAATTCTTCATTTACGAATAGAATAGTGTTTGAAACTCGTTGATTTTTTCTCTTATCTGTGTATTTTCTTTCCTATCCCTCTCAATCACTCATTCGTTGTTGCTTTTCTTGGGTGAACCTTCCTCATTGGAATCCCAACATGCCAACAACCATCTCCGCCGCAGCCCAAACCCGTGAACAATCATTTTCACACTTTCCTCCATGAAATCTAAATCACCGGTAGAAAGAGTTGAACCAAACCACCGGCAAAGAGAGAAGATTATCAGCGAATCTCCCTTTATCATCTTCCTAAACTTAAACGTCACCATCAACCAGAAATAATCATAGTGGAGTTTTTTATAATACAATGGTGCTGATGCAACACTGCAACTAGTACAATACTTAGTGTTTAAACGTACTATGTTGCAAAGAGAAAGTGAGAAGAGAAAAAAAATTATTTAAAATCAGTAATTAATAACAATTTTAAATTTATGTGAAAATAGATTCAAAACCAATAATCCAAACAAATTATTTTATGATTGAATGAAATTAAATTACTTTCATTTCAAATTCTTTGGAATTTTGAAAATTCTATATTTAAACATACTCTAATAGTATTATCGTAAATAATATATGTAATATGTAAGGCCACTTTACTTATTAGTAAGAAATAATATGGCCGTTTCGAGCGTCCTTTCGCTTTCAAATCCGCAGCCTAACACCTTGGGTTAGGGCCCACCGATTTGGAGTCTGCAGATTAGACGCCCACGTCTACTTCGGTGTGCGCCCCACGGTTTTGCGGGTGGCTCTCAAGAATGGTATTCTAGAATCACTTTCTACTTTGTTGCTTATCAATGCTTTCCTTTCATTACGATGCACGTAATCAGCGGTGGAAATTTGTAAGAAAAAACTTATCGGCGGAAATTTGTAATGTTGAAACAATTTTTCACAAAATTTACTCAGATTGAAATTATTTTTATATAATGGATTATTGAAATAATTTTACTTTTGCAAAAAGCTGGTTATTATATTGTATCTAAACAAAAATAATTATCTTAAAATTATTTTTAAATAATTTTATTTAAACAAAAATTAATTTTGATTATAATCAATTATTGAAATAATATCATTTTTACAATTATCCCAAACACACCCACTACTTGTTTGGGACATTAGCTAAAATTTGATATATAAAAAACTTTTTTCTAAAAAAATAAGATATTTTCATAAATTTGGAAATTTATAGTTTATGATTATTTTGTAATAATTACTTTCTCCTTTCAGCTTCATACAATATTGTTTACATAGTATTTTCATTAAAGGTGTTAACATTTTCAGTCTCTTAGTCAAGAATAAAATATATCAAATGTCTATATTGAGGTAATTTAGTAAATAGTTTATTATAGACTGCATTTTTAATATAGCATGATATTTTTCATCCTACTTAATACTAATAAAAATTCTAAACATGTTTTTATGATGTCACTTTTTTTTACAGATTTATTATGCCAGTCTTGACATTGTAATATATGATGAACGATTAATTGTCTGTGATAAAATACATGTTATTAGTTGTTTTGTTGACGTCGTTTGAGTTTCTATACCATTTTGTTACTCTTTCAATTATGTGGAGAAAAGAAAAAAAAACAAAAAATAATTTAATTAAGAGAGTATAAAAAAAAACTCTCTGAAATGAATATTAAAATTATAATACAAGAATAATTTTAGTTATTTAGTTTACTTCAAGAGTCAATTCAAAACAGTGAGCTAGTGATGGAAAGCAAGATCAAGCTGACGAACTAACAGTGACAGGTTATGGAAGTCGAAGAATTGGCATCAAGATATTTCATATTTGGCCACGTCACAAAGTTTGGTCCAACGATGTATGGAGTATGGACCATGCGTTCTCAAAGGTTGACATTTTGTTTTAAAAGTGAGACCTCTTATTTAAATTGGGTGGTTCACATATAATTGATTTAATAGTTAAATTATTATCAAAGGTTGTCAATGTATTTAATTGTGAAGTAATAATTAAAATACGTATTTTTAATATTATATAATATATTTATGAGAGACATTTAAGTTACTTTATGATTTTTTGTAAAGTTATTTAACAACTCTTTCTGTATATTATTTTTTAATAATTTAATTATTAAAATACTAAATAGGCTAACTCTACAATCTTTTTTATAAAATGTTACAATTATTTGATACTTTATTAAATAAATTATTTAACATATAATACACCTTTTAAAACTTCATGAAAAATTCTACAATAAAATTATCTAATTACAAACGTATGATTAATTTAAAATTTTAACGGTTCTGATTAATTTAAAATTTAGTGTGCATGATTATTAAGATAATATAAAAATATTCAACGGTTAGATCCTTGAAAACTTAATATCTTTGCCAAATATTTTCAGGCGGTTTATAATAGCTAAAGAAAGAAGCTCTCATTAAATAGATTAAAATATATTAGAAAAAAAGCTCTCATTAAATAAGTTAAAATATGTTTTATCAAATATTCATTTTTTTTCTTTTTTTTTTTATGTTTTTAGTGCTTTTAAAATTTAAATATATCATTGTTTAGCTTGAAGTCAGGCTTTTTGCAGAAACAAAAATGAATATTTCTAATTTTATAAAATGAAAAAAAAACATATTTTAGCCTATTATGTTTATTGATGACAACTAAGGTGGTCAAGTGATAATGTGGTTTATGATGGAAGAGTGATTTTTCACCAATAGATTAAATAATAAAATATTTAGTAGTTTCAATAAAACTTTTTATCATTCTTGTAATTAAAAATGTTATATGCATTGTCTATTTTGCCCCTTACAAATAATCTTCTTTTTGTTTTATTGACCTTTATTTGCTTTCCTTGTACCCACTTTTTAATGTGCACTATTATTGGAGGGAGATTTTTGGTGGTATTACTATCTTTCTTTTCCTTTTTTTTCTTCTTTTTCTCATCTATCATTCCATGTTTCTTTTTTGCCTCACAAATGCAAGGCTATTCTTTTCCCCCTCATTAACTTGAACATTCTCAACCACATGCTTGAAAAAAAAGCAAATACACAAATTTGACCTTAATCGATGAAGGTAACTTGTTGTGACCATCCTCCATCATAAAGACAGAGTAATGTGATGAGTCGAGGACCAATTTGATTGCATTGTCTTTCTGCCTTGAGTAAACGAAGCCCACGATGAAGATTTTGCTGGAGTAAAAACTCTTAAGATGAATCTCGCAACAGTCTCAACTACACGTGATGCAAATCAGACTTGATCATCTCTTGCCAGATTGCTCACAATGAGGCGAAGATGTGGAGCCCTTATTTTATTTCTTTTCCTCATTCCACTTGTAGCCGAATGGAGGAAGATGAGATTGAAGACAAGCTTGAGCGTTGTGTTGTTTCTAATGATAGGATCAACATGTCATTCCTTTTGCTTGGATATGGTGGTGCAACTACAAGGCCACTGGTTGCTGAAAGAGAGAAACTGGAAAACATAAGGAAAAAAAAAAAGTGGCACCATCCCCAAAAATTGTCTTCGACAGAGGCTCACAACAGTCAACAAAGAGCAAATAAAAGAGATATGTTATAATTTCAATCAATTATTGTTGGGTCATAAGATGAATCAAAACCCTTAAAAAATACTGATTTGATACAAATAAATACTAAGTATTAAAGACTGATGGAAGCATTTTATCTACATCCAATGGAATAGATGATAACAGACAAATGCTAACTCTATGAAGCATTAAAGATTAGGTTAATGCTTTGAGTTCTTGATCATTTGTGGAGATAATGTTTAAACATCTTTCCTAGGATTTGTTAAAGCGAAGAAAGTAAGAGAACAATCAAGTTTAAACTTTCTCTTCACATAAAAGATGTGCCATTGATGTGCAAAGTTGCTCTGAGCAAAAGTTGATTTGATTACTGAAGCTAGCATAAAAGTGTTGCTCAAGGAATTTAAGTAGAGTGCTTTATCAACTTGAAGTGAACTTGCATTTGCATTTGATTCTCCAACAAACAAATGTTTTAGACGATGCAACAAATGTAAACTGAAAGTCATTTAGATATGATGATTACTTGCTAAAGAAGTCTACAAACTAGAAGATTTGAAGTGATAAAGTTAGAGTGTTGGAATTGAACAATCTACTAAGCCTTATTTATTCATGTATTCAAATTTTTATTAAGTTATAAAGCTGTCAAATACATCCTAAGAGAATAAGACAATGTCATAATCTTGTATATCTATCACTAAGATGCTAGATTTGTTTATGTACACTTTTCTTCAAACAAATATGCTGATTTGTTTTAGAGTTAGAAGTGGTTTGGTAGTAAAAAAAATACTCAAATTGTAAAAGCTTGGGATAACTTTTTGGAAGAGTCAAGAATCAAAAGTCATAATAAAAAATACTTATAATTTTGTTGAAAGTTAGTGAAAATTTAGTGGGTTATAAAAATCTGAACGTAGTCTCAATGATATAAATTAACCAATATTTAATATTCATGTTATTGCTTTCTATCTATTTTATATGTTAATTGACTTTAAATTGTGATTTTGCTTTTGCGAAATTTATTTCATAAGACATGTTAAAAAATTCCATTTGTCTTAGCAATTTAACGAAACCTGGTTTCTAATATATTGTGCTTATCACATGATAATTGTGTTTACAATAAAGGTTTGCAAAAATTGTTTAAATCATAATTCAACTTTCTTCTTGTGATTTTTACCTTTAAAGCTAAGAAATTTGGTCGTGGATCACATGACAGTCATCCACTGGAGAAGCCGTCATGTTTTAAGTATGCATATATGACTATTAATTTTTTGTCTTGGTCCCTATACTTAAAAGTCACATGTTTTAGTCTTTGCACAAATACTTTTAAATATATTTTGGTCCCTGCCTTCAAATTCATCTAATAGTGTCAACAATAAGCTAATGTAGTGGTGACATGTCTAAACTTATTGTTATATTTTAATTGTTTATCGTTTCGATTCCTATATCTATAAACTTTATGATCTAGGTTCGATACAAGCAATTTTTATGTTTTAGCCCCTGTTAATGCCTCTCTCTTTTCTACCCATTTTTCTCTTCCTTCATCTTCTATTTCCCTCTATTACGTTTCCTTTTCTTTTTTCTCCTATCAACACCTCTCTATTCCTTTTTATTTTTTGATTTTGCATATTTTAAATCCCATGGTTGTTGAAGGTTGTGCCATGTTGCTTATCAATTTGTTTGTGGTTTGATTAGGTTGATTTTTTTAATCTTTTTTTACACTTCTATTATTTTGCTTGCTATAATCTTTTATAGGTAACTACAATTATGATTGCAGTAGCTATACCAGGTTGTGACAAAAGTTACCATCTAAGGAGAACTTTTGTAGGTAAGTGATGTTGATTTAATGCCGCCTAAACTTAGCTATCTAAGATCAACAACTTGTTAGTTATAAAAAAAGTTGAAGTTTATGCAATAAGTGGTTCTAATGTTTTTTACTTTTTTTTGAATTGCAAGTGTACATGTATTAAATCTTTGATAATTCTCACTGCATTCTTTGTCCTCGTGCCTATGAGTAAGTCATATATTTTGACTCAAAAAGTAATAAGAAAAAGACATCTATCTTAGGCTCATACGTGGATTGAATCCTTTACTATAACACACTTATCAAAATTTCATAAACTCAATTGTAGGATTTAATTTTTTTTTCCTGAGTTAGATATCACAAATATTTTCCAATTTACTAATACAACTGATTCAAAAAAAATTTGTACACGAAAAAAATTGACCACAAATTCTTTCATTAATTATATTATTTTCTCTATAATAGAATTATTTAACTTAATTATAACATCATGTGAATGCATATACATTGTAGACAAACCCTTGTCGTATTTTATAATTAACATTTAAATAATTTTATTTATAATATTTGATAAATTAAAGTTTGACTGTTTAAAAATTTTTGTCTCTGAAAAATGAATAAAAAGTATCTTTACTTGATAGGATTATCCAACTGTGTGTGACATCTTTACTTGACTGCAGTAAATCCTAATCTATAAATTTGATACAGGAAAGCCATTTGGAACACCCGGTTGAAACTGAAACTACCGGTCCGCAAAAACTGAATGCAACAATCTATTGACCATAAAACGAGTCACAAATCCTTTATTAACCACTGATTACTGAACCATATTTAGCACGTGAAAAAGGACTTCTTGTTTCAACTGCATGAATTATAATTATTGAAAATAAATTTATACCTTAAATTAAAAAACAAAATGCAACTTAAAAAAGTTTATACCTTTAAATTTGAAATTGCATCATTTTCATTTGTTAGCATTTTTAAATCAATAATATAATGTTTAAAATTAATTATTACTATTATTAATACTACGGAAATAGAGAAAAAAGAGTTTCAAAGGACTTGTATTTGTTTTTTTAATTTTTATATAAAATAAAATTTAAATACTAGTACTTTTTTATTTTAAAATATTTTTGAATTAGAACACTAAGAGACGTAAAGTGTATTTGAATTAGAGGATAAAAATAAAATAAAAATATTTTTAATTAAAGTAAAGTAAAAAAATGAGTAAAAAAAACAAGACAAAACTTTTCTCTGTTATTATTTTCCTGCTGTGTTAGAAAGCCCAGCTAGGGGTGTTCGCGGATCGGTTCGGATCAGTTTTGGCCAAATTTAGGACCCAACCCAATCAAATTTGATCGGTTCGGTTCGGTTTGGTTTTCAGAAAAAAAAAATTGAAACCCAACCCAACCCAACCCGTTCATGAACAGTTCGGTTCGGTTCGGATCACCGGGTTACCCATTTAATTTTTTTTAGAACTACTATTTTATCACGATTCTTTCAAATATCTCATACAATTAACACAATATTATCAAATGTATGAAAGTAGTAAAATTGATTCATTTAATACCATCAACATAATATTATAAAATAGACTTATAATATAAATTAAAACAAAAGATTTGTGAACAATATTTACTATAATAGTCTACCCTTACACAACAATTATCTTAGTTGGTATCCTTGTTTCCCAGCAAAAAGCTCTAGTCTAAATTCACCAAGAATAGAGATAGACTGATATCCTTGTTTCCCAAACAGACTGGTATCCTAGTTTCTCAGCCAGAAGTTGCATGTCTCAATTCATCAAGAACAGAGACAAAACTGGTATTCTAGTTCCCAGCTGCAACCTTTTTCAAAGTCAAGAAGAAGAATACAATAAGATAGTTACATTTACGCTTATATTCCTTAAGCAAATAGGTATCTTTAAATCAGTTGAAGAATCAAACTTGTCAAACAATTCTCTCAATGATGCAAACATAAACTCTCTAATACTCTAATATTATTTGGAATGGAATGCATACATGAACACCAAAATATGTTTCTATTTATACTAATTTAAAGATATGATTTTAACCAATTTTTGAATGCAATCCTAAATATATTCTATCATATTATCCAATGTAATCTTAAAGATATTCTATTATATTATGCAATGCAATCTTAAAAATATTCTATCCTATTTTTTAATGCAATATAAAAAAATATCCTATCTTATTTTTGAATGCAATCTTAACCATTTATAATATCTTACCTTTTTTTTATTGTCAAATTATTTTTTTTAGTTTTTAATATATATATATATATATATATAAATAATAAAATTTATATTATTATTACGGGTTCACGGATCGGGTCATCGGATCAACGGATCTGTAAATCTAAACCCGTGACCCAACCCATACATGAACGGTTTTGATCGGTTCGGTTCGGTTTTGACCCAAATATATAAATGACCCAACCCAAACTGTTCAGATCGGTTCGGATCGGTTCGGATTCACGGGTGACCCGTACCCGTGAACACCCCTAAGCCCAGCATCGAAACAATATTAAGAGGAATTGAGTTGAATTTGAAAGGGAAGCGGTGGTTTAGGTTAGGGTTTGGTGAGTGAGTGGGGATGGCGAAGTTCAATGTGGTGCAGAAGCGAAGGAGAGCTCTAATAGCAGAGAAGAAGAGACAGCTTCACGGAGACCCTTTAACCGGCAAGCTCAAGATCAAGGACCAACCCCTTTCCCTATCCGGAAAACGCAAACGCAAGCTCTTCAAAAAATGGCGCCGGGTACTCTCTCTCTCTCTCTCTTTCTCTTTCTCTTTCATTGTTTTCTCTTCGAATCTTGACCCACCCTAACCCTAACCCTTTGCGTTTTCACTTTTCAGGACCAAAAGGACGCCTTACAGAATGGTTTGGTAACCATGGAAGATGTTCAAATGGCAGTTGCTGAAGGTACTTGCAAATTTTGTATGTGATATGTTTCATGGACTTGCTTAAGCTGACATTGTTTTATTTTGCCAGCAGGGGATACCAAAGATACCCCTAGACCTTCACCAAAAATTAACTTGAAGAAGAAGGCCTTGAAACTTAAACAGCTCAAGCGCAAAGGTAACTCTATCTCGCACTAGGTTCTATTCTATGTATGGGTTGGAATACATTTACACAAAATTACATTTATAGTTCTTTGGGCATTACAATAAAAATTAGAATAATAAATATATCTATCTATGTGAATGCTCTGCTAACTTGTGGAATGTGTTACAATTATTTAACAACAACCCCATTCCAATGTAGATTTAAGCTTCGGATTGGATAAGGGAACTTCAATAGTCTATCTGTGAGCCTTAAAATTCAGCCAAAATTTGATTTCTTACGAAATGATAAATCAATTTTAACTTTAATCCTTGGTGCATTTGATCTCACCTTGTACTTGTAACATGATTGATACTGCAAAAATTGGACGACCATTTTTGAGTTGGCAAGGCACATATACCCTGTGAAAATTTGATGTTGACTATAAGACTAACCAACAAGATTTAATTTACATTGACATATACAAAGGAATATAATTAAATTTTGGGCTGCATGTATGAGGATTGAACAAAAAATGAACCCATATTCCAAACTAAATTTACAATTGCATTACAACAGAATTTAGAATGATATTTGTATCCAGCTTTACAAAATTATGTGAAGGGTTTAAAAGATTCTCTCTGGTGTTTGAGTTGATCTAGATTTAGTCAAGAGTCAAGACATGTTTACTCTGCTTCTGTCTTTACTCACATGGGAATTATAAGTATGAAACTAGTGATGATGGGTTAGCTATGAGGATATAGAGGGGAGGGTCCATCTACTGCAGCCATTTGCTGTGTTTAGGATGGGATTCAAAATATGAGCCATCTAACTTGCTGAGATGCATATCCTTGTTGCATCTGATCATGTCCGATGTTGAAATTAAAAAATATATCTAGAACTAGAAGTAATGAATAATAGGGTTGTACTGGATCTGTGTTTTTACTTTGTACACATATCACATATGGCTTGCCGCCAGACTGGCCGTCCATCATTGTTGGGTTCACATCTACAATACTATTGATAAGATGGCTGGTTCTTATGTCAATCACATCTACAATACTATTGATAAGATGGCTGGTTCTTATATCAATCACATAAGCAAAATGACATGATGAAATCAATTTAACTTCATAGGAACTGGTTGTAGCTATTTGATTGCACATGTGGGACTATGTTATATGAAGTATGCTGAGAAGGTTTGTCAAATTGGAAACTTAAGAGAGTAGAAAATATGTTGTCATTTGGTGCTTTGTTAAAATGCTTAATCTTCGATAAAAAAGTTGTCTGTTATATAATTTCGTATTTGGGGAGTAAGACATTTTAAAAAATAACCTTCAAATTGTTTTTGCAAAATATTCTGTGTTTTAACTTTTAATATTAGCCGTGACATCGAACAGGGAAGAACAAAAGAAAACCTGATGTGCCTGCTGCTGATGCTTCGGCTGATGCAATGGTGGAATAAATATGAAAAGTTTTGATATTCTACATACTTGGTAGGGTGGAGGATACAAGAGGCCAATGTCTGATGGTATAAAATGTTGTAACCCTCGAGTAATTATGCTATTCCTGTATTTTCTTCTTTTTAGTGATCTTCATCGATTAATGGAAATCAAATTAGAATATGGAAAATGCTTCTACCTTGACAGCATAACATACAAGGCAATCGAAAATCAAGTGAGTACATGGATTTTAGATAGACACAGTATGAATCAGTTTATGCACTTATCAACTGAAGTATTTGTATTTTAAATTTATTTTTTCGACAAAATGAATTTTGTGTTTATGCAAATCAATCGAGTTTCTATTGTTCTAAGACTAATTTTTCATCGTGTCTATGATTTCCAACCCCTTTCAAATCAAACTGCTGGGACGAGAAGTTTGCCAGAGAGGGGAGTCATGTTTTTTTATAAATTTTTAAGGAAATTATGCTAAAATGAGTTACCTTCCAAAAGTCATTTTCTGGCTTATTGACTGTTTAGATTTACATTGGATTATTCAAAATTATGTTGAAATATTAGTTAACATGATTTTAGGTAAATTTACGTGTGATGTCATGATGCGGAATTGATTTTGTTCTTGAAGATAATTTTTATAATTGAAAAAAAAAGTATACTGTTATATTTCTAACTTATTTTTAAAATAAAACATTTGCATATGAATTATTTAACTTTAAAATTAATTTTATAAAACCAATTTCATTCAAAATTATATATTTTGCAAACGCTTACACCTAATTGTGATAACACGAAATGACTTTTATTTCATGTAACGGCAAGATCTGTTCTACACCTGAGGTTGTGGCTCCACTTTGTCCATGGTCACTCCATCTCAGTGGCTTTCTTTTGAAGAAAATGATAGTATGGGTTAGTCCACTACTATTAATCACAGCCAGAAAGTATTACAGTTTTTCATATAAAAAAAAATGGTCGTTATTTTTGCATAAGAATAAGCGACATGGCATCAACTTCTATAATGGGCAGCCATTAACGAGAAATCTGGATACGCCTACTTGTGAATTAATTAACTTTCCGTCGCAAATGACATCCACTTTTAGCAGTTAGAAATTGATCACTTGGCGTTTGTAGTACCTGCAGAGTCGCATAATTTTAATCTCCAGACATGACTAGGTTCAAACAAGTCATAATTTGTTGCTATCTTTTTCAATGTTTTGCTGGCATTCTTAAATCTTACTATTGTGGTTGCAAAAGTGGGTCCTCGAAAGTTGATTCATCTGAAAGGCTGTGCGTAGAATCATTGATGTATTTTCTTAAATCTTACATTACATCTTTGCCTTGACACTCCTGACTCCATAATTAGATGAAAAGAAAAGAAGGGCTGGGGTGTTCATCTTTTCCTTTTTCTTGTCCGCTCTTTTTTATGCATTTATTTTTTATCTTCTTCCGAAATTAACCTTATCCATCATTTGCTTCCGCAAAGCTCTCTCTATTTGATATGTATAGAGAGAGAGAATGAATGGGTAATATAAATGTAGTAGGTCCGTTCCGTCAATTTCTCTTTCTCTAAAATTAAAACGGGGAGCAAGAATCCAACGGTCCCGATTGGGTGTGATGGTTGTTATATTCATTTGAATTAATTTGGTTCAATTTGTGTCTGACTTTCTTAGAGGATCACTCTTCTTCCATCCTCTCCTCTCCTCTCCTCTCTCTCTCTCTCTCTCTCTCTCTCCGCATTTCCCAAGGTAGGCATTGTATTCTCCGCCCCATTGTCAATTTTTCATCAATTCATCTACTTCGCCTTGTTTAATTCTCTGCAATGTCATTGTGTTCTAGTTATTTATATTTGTTGCGGATATGGCTGGATCTGTCAATGCTAAGGTCATTCTATTCATGCCATTAATCTGTCTGTTAGTTTTTTAAATTACTGGCTCTGATTTCTCCCTTCCCACAGGATAGGATTGGAGATTTCATAAATCATTCCTCATGACTATTCTTTTTCCTTGGACCTAGTTTTATTTATTTTTAGTTTGTTCAATATGTAGTATATAATTGATTTGTGGCTAAATAGTGAGTGCATTGTTCCGTGTCACTGCTTTGTTCTTGTAATTTAAGCAACAAATATATGAGAAAGGCTAGGAACACACTCCTTTCCTGCTGGTTGAAATTTATTGAAAATCATGAAATTTTGTGGTTCACATATTCTATATAATGATTTTTCCCAGAATTTTTTAATTTTCAATTAATTTTAATCAATAAAATAGTGTGTTGTTAACACTCCTAAAAAAATATTAGTCTCATGTTATGCCATCCCTTGCCGCTACAACTATTTGTTGTTTATCCAGCAGAGCAGATATTAGAAGATGGCAGACGCTGAGGATATTCAACCCCTTGTTTGCGACAATGGAACAGGAATGGTTAAGGTACAAAATGCATACCTTTTCGTTTGATGCTTCTTTAGGGAATTGTTTTGCGTTAACTTTTGCCCTTCGTTGAAATTGCAATGTGTCTTTTCAGGCAGGATTTGCAGGAGATGATGCCCCACGTGCTGTGTTTCCTAGCATTGTTGGTCGTCCTCGTCACACTGGTGTGATGGTTGGTATGGGCCAGAAAGATGCATATGTTGGTGATGAGGCACAGTCTAAACGTGGTATTCTGACTCTCAAGTATCCCATTGAGCATGGTATTGTTAGCAACTGGGATGATATGGAAAAGATTTGGCATCATACCTTCTATAATGAGCTTCGTGTGGCCCCAGAAGAGCATCCAGTTCTGTTGACGGAGGCTCCTCTTAACCCTAAGGCTAACCGTGAGAAGATGACCCAAATTATGTTTGAGACCTTTAATGCCCCTGCTATGTATGTTGCTATTCAGGCTGTTCTTTCACTGTATGCTAGTGGTCGTACAACTGGTAAGATATTCTTGAACATTATTCGGTTTTGTTAGGTTCAGGCTGCAGTTTGAGCTTATCTATAGAATGAGAGTGTCATTAGACAGCATGCACCTGGTTTACAATGGAATGATTCTTTATTATAGAAAATTGTTTTAAAACAATCAGTGTCCTCATCAACCA
This sequence comes from Glycine latifolia, assembly GCA_013407115.1. NCBI lineage: Eukaryota > Viridiplantae > Streptophyta > Magnoliopsida > Fabales > Fabaceae > Glycine > Glycine latifolia. Next base: position 30,347,796 of record CM023947.1, on the reverse strand, counting down.
GGAGGTGCTCCTATGTTGTCTGTTTATTTTTTCTCCATTTCAGTTTTCCAATATGATGATCTATTTTCCTTCTTTTTGCAGGTATTGTGTTGGATTCTGGGGATGGTGTCAGCCACACAGTCCCTATCTACGAGGGTTATGCCCTCCCACATGCGATCCTTCGTCTTGATTTGGCTGGTCGTGACCTCACAGATTTCTTGATGAAGATTTTGACTGAACGTGGGTATTCTTTTACCACCTCAGCAGAGCGTGAAATTGTGAGGGATATGAAGGAAAAGCTGGCTTACATAGCCCTCGACTATGAGCAAGAGCTAGAGACATCCAAGACCAGCTCTTCAGTGGAGAAGAGCTATGAGTTGCCTGATGGGCAGGTTATCACTATTGGCGCTGAGCGTTTCAGGTGTCCGGAGGTCTTGTACCAACCATCCATGGTAGGAATGGAAGCATCAGGCATTCATGAAACGACATACAACTCCATAATGAAATGTGATGTAGACATCAGGAAAGACCTGTACGGTAACATTGTCCTTTCAGGAGGTACAACCATGTTTCCTGGCATCGCTGATAGAATGAGCAAGGAAATCTCTGCTTTAGCCCCAAGCAGCATGAAGATCAAGGTGGTAGCACCTCCTGAGAGAAAGTACAGTGTCTGGATTGGAGGTTCTATCTTGGCATCCCTGAGCACCTTCCAGCAGGTATGTTTCTGTTCTTTAATATGATTAATGAACTATTGCTTTGAATGCTTGCTAATGATACAAACTATCGCTTGAGTGCAGATGTGGATTGCGAAGGCAGAGTACGACGAGTCTGGACCATCAATTGTTCATAGAAAGTGCTTCTAAATTGTTTGAGCAATGGGGTTATTGAAGAAAAAGATAGCTGTTTTATTCCTCGGGAAGAAGTGCTGCTTCCTTGTAACCCTTTCATTCTATTCTAACTTTTGTTATTCGTTCACGTTATTCTCTGGAGTGGTGATTTGGAGAAGGCGAGGAGTTTGTTTTGTCAAAACGGTGCAATTCTTCAGTATTATTATATATTTTTATTTTTATTTTTTTGAGATTCATTATGCGTCTGAATTAGCATAAACTATTAAATGAACTATGGCTATGCAAAATTATGATCCCAATCTTTTGCATTACATATTTTTATAGCCGAGGGTACGGCTAATATGAGCATTGCTGTTGAGATATGGGATTATATTCTTCCCAGCTGATTGACTCTTAGCATGGAAATTCTGGAAGAATTTCTCTGCATACCAGTTCAATATCCCCATGGGCATGATCACAAGCTCTCTAATCAAAGATTCACCTTGGATCCCGAAATTTTGAACCAGTTCATAGGATAACTAATGACGGAGCAACGATAAGGACAATCAAAACTGTGGGACGCTGTATAATATTACCTCTTTTTTTATTTATTTTTTAACTTTTTATTTTTTGTCCCAAAATAATTGATGTTCTAGAATTTCAAATTCTAATTAATATTTTTCCCCCTAAAATATATCCTTATTTAATATTCATTACTAGTGTTTAGTTGTGTAGGCATCAAAGATCAATGTACTCCCTCTGTTTCTTTTATAAGGAAAAAATTTGATTTTACATTTATTAAAAAAAATTAATTAATTATATTAAATTGTATTATTTTCAATTTTTTTTTAAATACCCTTTATTGAAACTTGATACTGAGCATAAATTCCTTATTAAATGAAAGATATTTTGATCATAATCTCATTAAATGAAGCAAAAATAATCAAAATTTGTTTATAAATGACAATAAAAAATTGTGTTTTTTTCTCAAAAGAGAACTGAGAGTATTGAATATAGTCAAAATATAGCAGTTTTTAGTTCCATTAAATATTTTTTAAACCATGTGGAATAACCTTAAACATCATTTACGTAAAAAAAAATCTTAAACATTAAAAGATATGAGAACGAGGTGATATATATTTAAAAAATATATATTAATGTGAAAGTGTTATGATTGTAAATCTTTTAATTTATCACTTTTTTTTTAATTAGTTTAATTTTTTTATTGATAGTTGTAAAAGAATTGACTCATCCCACAATCACAGGAATGTAGGTTCCATTTTAGTTGCAAAATTGTTTCTAACAAAAATGATTAATCTAATTTGCACCACCAAAGTCCTTTCATAAATTGCATCACCTCAAAATAGCTTAGTCAACATCCATAGCTTGTTCATCAGTCTTATTGCTGGACCACAGCTTTATGGTGCGATCATGGGAGACAGTAATATACCCGCCATCTGCAACCAATAGCAACACAAGCTAAAATCAGAAGTCTGATTCAGTAGACAAAAATAATTATCACAACCAACAATGCAAATTGCTAAGCAGTGCATAGGTTACTGGACTGTAGTTTTAAGTTTTTATACTGTTACAGGAAACCGGTATTTAATAAAAAGCCTGCAAACAGTGCTACTGCAGCACACACACTATTTCAAAGAACACATTCTCAAGACTTGCACCTAAAATTTCCCAAAGAATCCTTAGGTTCAAACTTATATGCAAACATTTGAAATTGATCAAGTCCTCGTCTTTCAACATTTTGACAAGATGTAGAAAGCAAACAGAATAACATAAAAAACCATCCCTCTCCTTTCATTTTCATTTCCTTTACTTGTCAACACATCTTAGTCCATGGCATGTAGAGGAAAAATCTATGAAACACATACAAAAACGTCCCCGGCTGGATTACATCAGCAAAGCTTAAACTAGATCTGCACCTTTTGAGTTTCGTTGAATTTTCCATGAAATTCAGGACTTCTCCTATCCACGAAGTTGGTGTACACTGATAATTCACAATTGCTCATAAGATGTACCCATAAGACTCAATGCCACACATAATTTGTTTTATCAATTCACTACAGTAAATTATCCAGTTATATCATTAGCCTTTCAAAACACCCACTAGTTTACTTTTTAATTCGGCCGATTTGCGAAAAAGGGGTGAATTTTTTTTTTAATTACTGTTTGAGTGTATTTTTTAAATTATTTACGAAATAGGGGTAAGTCGTAAAAAATTTTACGACTTCTGTAACTAAAGTCGTAAATTTTTTTACGACTTATATTTTTTTATTTTATTTAATTAAAGTCGCATAATTATTTACGACTTCTTTGAACGATATTAAAAAAAATTGCGACTCTAAAGTCGTAAAATAAAGTCGTAAGAAAAGTTACGACATCAACACAAATTTTTTTTATTCCTTGTAATTTTTTATTTTTAATGGAAGTCGTATGGTAATTTACGACTTCCTTATTAATTTTTTTTTGCTTTTTTTTGTGAAGTCGTAAGTGACTTTACGACTTTGCTTTTTTTTTTTTTCCTTTTTTGCTTTTCACGTTTTGGTTTTTAAAAGATTTTAAATTATTGTTTTGTTTAATTTTTTAAATTATTTTGTTTATGAAATGTTTATAAAATAATTTTATTTATTATTTAAAAATTTAGTAATTAATATGTATTTAATATTTCTGTTTTATTTATTATTTTTTTATATTTTTTAATGTTTTATTTAATATTAATATTAAAAGATAATATTGTTTTGTTTTAGTGTTTGTTTTGTTTTCTATTTTTTTTGTTTATTTATTTTAATTGTTGTTTTGTATTTTATTATAAAAATTGTGTTATTGTATAATTTAGAAATTTACAAATTAATATATGTTTAATTAAGGTATTATATGATTTTATTTGATATATTTTATAATTTATGTATTTTTATGTTAACATTTTTATTTGAAAAAAATTAAATTAAATTTTTTATAATAATATTTAGTTATTGCTAACAAAATTTAATATTTCACACAATAATATATTAATGATTTTTGTCAATAATTATGACAATATAATGAACATAATATAATTTAGTAGTAAAAATGATTGTTAAAATAAAAACAACATTTGTAATTAATATAAATGAACAATACAAATTAAATAAAAATATAAAAACTATAAATAATATTAACCGTTGACTTCCTTGTATGGACAGTTACTACGATTATGTTCTTCAGTTCTACACAATGAACATTTCTTAGACCTATTTGGAATTGATTCGTCCATCTCATTGTATATACGAGTAGTGGCTGACCTTCCCGATGTCTGTCGTCCTTTTGAAGAATCAGGCATAAAATATGGACCTGAATATTGAGGCCATTGGTCTTCGCTTCCAAGGGAGTGAAAGTGATGTTGATAAACTTTGTAAATATTTTCCAACTTATATACAGGATCAACAAAGTCATCGTAATTTAAATTGCAAGAAGTGCACGCTGCAATTGCGTGCGAGCAAGAAATTCGAATGGCCTGAAATTGTCCACAATCACATGACCATTCGTTCAATTTGACCGTGCATGCCATTGCTCGTCGCCCAAGTCGTGTGTTTGCAATTTCTTGAACCTCAAACTACCCCGTTTCTCGAACGTACATCCTCACATAATGTGAGGTTGCAATGTGTCGATTTTCTTGTAGCATGACAGATACCTCTTCAAAGTACCTATATTCTGCCTCTATCATGGCCATGATTTTCATGCCATTACTAACAAATGAATCGTTTATTTTATTAAATGTTTCATTCACTAAGGCAGTAATAGGCAATGCTCGAGCTCCTTTCAACACAGAATTCATACATTCGGCAAGGTTGGTAGTCATATGGCCATACCGTTTTCCTTCATCATATGCCTGAGTCCATTTATTCTTAGGAATCTGGTCCAACCAATCTGCTGCTAGTGGAAACTCAGATCGCATTACCAGTAACTTTCCCTCAAATCGAGGTTTTCTCAACTCGTATCCTATGACAAAATAAAAAATAATAAGTATTAATTAGGTGAATACATAATAATGTAAGAATCTAATTTATGAAAATGTTGAGAAGATTACCCATATTTATGACTTGCTTTTTTAAGTCAACATCCCTAAACTATTTGTTAACACCATCCTCATAATTATTTGGGCTTCATTTTAAAAATATTAGCATTTCAAATTTAAGATTTAAAAGAAAATATGAGGTGTACTTCGTAAAAGAGAGGTGTAATTAGCAAATTTTAATTTTTTACGTGAAACTTATCAGAAATTGGGGGTGCAAAAAGCAAATAAGAAATACCGCATTAAAGTCGTATATATACGTACGATTTCGTTTTACTTTTTGCACCCCCGATTTCTGATAAGTTTCACGTATAAAGAATTCAAATTTGCTAATTACACCTCTCTTTGACGAAGTACACCCCATCTTTTCTTTTAAATCTTAAATTTGAAATGCTAATATTTTTAAAATGAAAGCGAAATAATTATGAGGATTGTGTTAATAAAAGTAGAAATAATTAGATTATATTTTTTTTAAGAATTATGTAATATATTTTAATTTTTCTAATTTTAATATAACTCTTTTGCATATAATATTGTCATAATTATTAACAAAAATCATTAACATACGTGTGTCAAATATTAAATTTTGTTAACAATACTTCAATATTATTATAAATAATTTATTTTAATTCTTTTCAAATTAAAATGTTAACATAAAAATACATAAATTCTAAAATATATCAAATAAAATCATATAATACCTTAATTAAACATATATTAATTTGTAAATTTCTAAATTATACAATAAGACAATTTTTTATAATAAAAATATTAAACAACAATTAAAATAAAAAAAAATAAAAAACAAAATAAAATAATATTATCTTTTAATATTAATATTCAATACAAAATAAAAAAAATTATACAAAATATTGAATGAAACAAATATATTAAACAAATATTAATTAGTATATACTTAAATAATAAATAAAATTATTTTATTAACATTTATTAAACAAAATAAATTCAAAAATTCAACAAAAATTTACAAAATTTACATAAAAACAACGTAAACAATAAATTAAAGAAAAGTTTACATGCAAAAGGTAAAGTCGTACTATACCTAACGACTTTACCATTTAAAAAAAAAAAAAAGGGAAGTCGTAAAAACAAATACGACTTCCAAAAAAAAAACATATACGACTTCAAAGTTGTAAAGACCTAAAATAAAATTATAAAGGAGTCGTATATTTATTTACGATTTCAGTTTACGATTTTGAAGTCGCATTTTTTTTAATTTTAACGTATAAAAATCGTAATTAAATATATGATTTCAGTTAAATAAATACAAAAAATATAAGTCGTAAAAAAGTTTACGACTTCACTTGCATAAGTCGTAAAATTTTTTACGACTTACCCCTATTTCGTAAATAATTAAAAAAATACCCTTAAACAGTAATTTAAAAAAAAAAATACTACCTTTCCGTAAAAGTGCCTTTTAATTCATTTTCGATTTGGGGAATGGACACTGGTGCAGTGAAACAGACACATCAATCACAAGATGGAATAACACATAAAGATAAAAAGGGTATTTGAATCAGAGCCATGGATGTGCAATCCTTTCTAAAATCGAAATCCTACCTCAAAGAACATCCACAGAAGTAACTTTAGCTTCATGCCCTGATAGTGTCTTCACAGGCTTAAAGTCACGGCCTGACCAAACCTGAAGTTAAAACATGAATATAAATAAGTATACTGAAATCAAAATATACAACTAAAGAATCTTAAAATTTCTCTTGAAGAAAACGTTGTTTTAGGAAGAAATAGAATGTATACCTTAGTAGTCATATCATACGAGGCAGTTAGCAAAAGTAACCTTCTTGTGGCTCAAATGTAACTTGTGATATTATTAAATTAGAGTGAGCAGGAATAGTATAAAAGGATTTCTTCTTCCTCAAATCCCAAATCCGACAAGTGTTGTCTTCACCACCCTAGAAACCAAAGGTAGCTCAACTACATTGAGTTTGGAACTCAAATAGGTAAACCTAGTAGGAGACAAGGGCTTAGTAAGTAGATCTGCTCACTGGTTTGTCCCAGGGATATGCTGAACCACTAGCTGCTTGCATGATAAGAACCTTTTCTCTTACAAAAAACACATCCAACTCCACGTGTTTGGTTCTAGAATGTAGAACTGGGTTATGAGCTAGCTATACAACACTTGAATTGCACAAAGCACAAAAGTTGTAGTATAAGGAACTGCAAGTTCCTAGAGGAGAGTCTGAATCCAGAGGATATCAACTGTGCCAGCAGCTAAACTCCTATATTCTGCTTCAGTGCTGGACTTGGAGACCATTTTCTGCTTTCTGGACCACCAAGATACCAGGTTAGGGACAACATACACTGCTGCACCAAAAGTGAATCTTCTGTCATCTGGGTTTGAAGCCCAGTCAGAGTCACAAAACCCCCCTAATAGAAAGGTGTTGATGAGAAGCATGATACATAATAAGGCTAGAATGGAGAGCACCTTTATGGTACCTCAAATTCTCTTTATTATTGCTCAGTGGGATTCAAGAGGTGGGGCCATGAATTGGCAAACCTTGTTAACAACAAAACTAAGTTCAGGATAAGCGATAGTCACATACTGTAGGGCTCCAACAACATGTAAAAAGAAGGATCCTGTAGTAACTAGTAAATCAGACCCATGTTTGGAGAGCTTGTGGCTTGAGGTCATGGGTGAAGATATGGGCTTTGCCTACAACATATTTGTCTTTTGCAACAAATCTCGAATGTACTTGGATTGAGTTATAAGAGTGCTCCACTGGACAATGAATGAACTTCAATCCCCCAAAAAATAGTCTAGAGAACCCAACTGTTTGAGAGAGAATGAGGCATTGAGTTGTTGAATCAACTTGTGATCCAAAGAAGGTGAATTGCCATTTATAATAATATCATCAACATAGACTAAAATATAGGTAATAGTGGAGGAAGTCTTGTAAATGAATAAAGATGGTCACATTTATTGTCAGTAAACCCAAACTGCAGCAAAGTAGTTTTGAGCCTCTCAAACCAAGCTCTAGGAGCTTGTTTGAGCCCATAAATTGCTTTATTCAGCTTGCACACAAGGGACTTATCTGAGGACTCAAAACCTAGAGTTTGAGTCATGTAAACTTCTTCCTTTAACTGTCCATTAAGAAATGCATTATTTACATCCAATTGCTGTGAGGACCACTTGTGAGTGATAGCAAGAGCCAAAATCACCCAAATTGTCACTGGTTTAATCATAGGAGATAATGTCTCATGAAAATCAAACCCAAACTTTGGGTTAAAACCTTTAGCGACAAATTTGGCTTTGTACCTATTTATACTGCCATCAGAGTTTTCCTTAACTTTGAATACCCACTTACATTCAATAGCGTTTCTGTGGGGAAGATGAGGAACTAGGGTCCAAGTATTGTTCCTTTTAAGAGCCTGAAACTCATAAGTCATAACAGAAAACCACTTGGAGTCTTGAAATGCTTGTTTCATTGACTTGGGTTCAGTATAAACAAGAAGCAAGGAAGGATGAATCCTTGGCTGTTCTATTCCAGCTTTAGCTCTTGTAACCATAGGATGCACATTTTCTGGTTTGACAAGAGAGGTTGGTGGGGAATTTTGAGGTTCAGTTAGACAATTGAGGATGAGCATCAGACTATAGTGTACCAGTATGAACAGGAGCCGGGGAAGCTACTGTATCCTGACTAGGAGATTGTGGAGGATCAGGTGACTGTGATACAACAATGTCAAACAGGGAGACTCAATAGAGGGTGAGAAAACCTGGCTTTGAGGCTGAGATGAATTTAAAGAGGGAGGAAGATGAGAAAGAGACTCAATAATAGATAAGACAGTGGAAAAGGTTGCAGTAGGAACAAAGTTGGATGAAGAGGTAGGAAACAATTTTGTATAAGGAAATTAATGTTCATTAAAAATGACATCTTTTGAAATAAAAATTATACCAGAAGAGGACATGCATTTGTAGCCCTTGTGACTGGATGAGTAACCCTAAACACACATTCAGAGGACCTACACTCAAGTTTATGAGAATGGTAAAGGCGTAAGAAAGTAAAACAAGAGGAACTAAACACTCTTAAAAACTGATAATCAGGTTCAGTTTGAAAAAGAATAGTATAAGGGATATCAAACTTAAGAGGAGCTAAAAGCAATCAATTTATAAGATACACAACAATTTGAAAAGCATGATCCCAAATGGAAAGAGGAAAGAATGCATAACTAAGAGAGAGACCTAACTCAACTACGTGACAATGCTTTCTTTCCACCTCACCATTTTGGTGATCGATGTGTGTGTGACAAGTCAGCTTATGAATGATCCCCAATTCTGATAAAAAAGAAAGAGAAAGCTCAAAATTCTCCTCCCTAATCTGTTTGAATGGCTTTAATCTTTTTGTTAATTAGCAATTCAATAAGTGACTTGAATTGTTTAAAAACATATAAAGCATCAGATTTATTCTTTAGAAAATATATCCAATTAAACCTTGAATAAACATCAACAAATGACATATAATAAAGAAATTGGCAATGAGAATTCATCGGAACAGGATCTCACAGATAGAGAACTGTATATTAATTCCAAAGGAGAATTGTATATATTTTGAGAAAGCTTAGAAGGAAATCTATGAATCTTGCCCATAGAACAAGCATAATAGAAAGGTAGTTCATCTTTAACAGGAATTTTGAAATTATCACAAATAAACAAATTGGAATGGTTAATAATATACACAAATTACCTATTTTATAAATTTTATATTTGTTAAAAAAATATGCTTACTTAATTATTTTCATTGAAGTATTCTATTAATTGATTTTTAAATTTATATATAATTTAGCTTAATAATTAATAGTTAATTATTTTTTTAAATTATTTTTTAAATATATATTATATATTATTAAAAATATTAATTTACTTTTTACCAAAAACTGAAATATCCTTGCATTGAGTGGCCTTACGTTTTTATTTAGATAAATGATAATAACCATTATTCTTACCTTATTTGTTTTATTGATTTTATTTTAATGGAATTTTTTATAATGCTAATTACCTTAATCTTAAAAATTACAAACATCCAATATTTCATTTTATGTATTAATACTACTAATAAAAATAAAATAACACTTTTCTTACCTAATTAAGAAGCTTCGTGTTTATAATAGGTCTTTTGTTTCATATGATATGATAGTTAAGGTTTTGACGCATATATTAAGAAATAAAATAAATTTGTTAAATATCAAAGAAAATATTATATTACTTCTAATATTTAATATAATATTAATTTTATAAAACAACATATATTTTGTAATAATTTTTGTCTCTAAAACAGCATATAATGGAGAGTAAGAAAGAAAAAAAGGTTTATCATTAAAAAGATGTCAATTTAGGATTCATTTTTTAAGAAAAAAATTAAGAATATTTTTTTATCAGTAAAAGGGAATTTCATAAACGTTTACACTAGATTCATGCATATCCCCGCTGCGTATCCATTCAACTTTTATATGTATATATATATATCGAGCGGGGAGGCATAAATTGTTGAGAGGTAGAAAGTGTGAAATTAAGATTGAGATGATGGAGAGTCATGAGGGTGCGGACAATAGCAATGGTGAGGGCGGGAAGAGGAAGAAGAACGAAACATTATTCTCGGAGACAACAAAGGACACCGTATCCAAAATAAAACGGCATTGTTATCGGCCCCGCGGCGGAAATGAACCAACGTTGTGTACAATCCATGACAACACATCACCTGGCTATCAATGGTTGCTCCCCGGTTGGGTCGCAGAAGAACGACACATGATGTCTGGCAGGGTCTACAGGGTACGTATTATCATTTTAGTTATTATTTATTCTAATGTAAAATATTCTCTACCAGAATTTCAATTTCAAACATCATATAATTAATATTTTATGGGGTTGTTTTATATATATGCAGTACTACTATGACCGGCAAGGGCGTCAATATAGAAGCCAGAGCGAGGTTGTAGCTGCATGGGAGAAAATCGGGGTGGTTCTCATTGACAACTAAACATACAATTTGAAGTGGCGTCGAATGTTCTCTTCCTAGCTTTTGAGATTAAGCAACATATCTATATGTAATATGTTGGATTGGACTTATGTTACATTACCTGTTTGCTAGCTATAAATATTCACTGCTGTAATCCATATGATTTTACTTTGAATACAATTAAGTTTATTTTCACCAGAAATTAAATTGGCACGTTGTTGATTGTCACACACTTAAGCTACATTTCTTCTTCTTTTTGTTGAAACAATTACGCTATATATTCTGTTAGTCTCTCACAACGTTACCACTTATTAATTGATGGTGTAACACGACAGTATTAGTTTATTATATCATCATTAATTAATGGATCATCACTCACAATAAATACTAAAATCAAGCATAAAATGATGTCAGGTAATGAAAAAAAAAATTTAGGTTGTAAAAACTTAAATGAGTTATTTTATAGTTATAAAATATATATTTAAGTCTTAATTAAATAAAACATTTTTTTTTGTGTAAAATACATCAAAAAGAGGATTGAAAACCTCTCGGGAAACAACATGAGCTATATCAGCTCTTAGAGCAGAATAATACAATCAGGAGCTACATTGTACATTTGATAGTCTACCAATGCCGTCAACGCTTTCTTTGCCAACCCATCCACCACCCGATTTGCTTCTCTTAGAATATGATTCCATGAGATGCACCCCTCACTCTGATGCACTTTGTGAGTTTCTCTTTACAAGATTAAAACAAGGATTCATCAAGGGTCTTTCCATTTCAGAGTACTCTCATAGACACATAGGATAAACAGTGCCAAATCAGATTAACAATATTATTAGGCAGCCTAATATATATTAAAGTATCTTTGATAAACTCCCATTTTAGCCTACCATAAGTTTTATCCAAATCAAGTTTAATCACCATCCAGCCTTACAACCCTCCTTTCTTCCTCATAGAATGAAATATCTCCTATGCAACAATAATATTATCCTCGCTCTGATGGTTAGGGATACAACTAGACTGATAAGGCCCAACAAGGAAACTCATTATAAGGACTACTTCTCTCGGCAAGAATCTTCGCAATCACTTTATACACCACATTACATACGCTAATGGGTCTAAGTTCTTCATAAAGCTAACCTCATCCTTCTTTGGAGTGAGGGCAATGAAAGTCTGATTGATATCCTTCACTTTCCAAGGCATCAAGGAAATATTCCGAATCAACTGGCGAACATTTTTACCAATCACACCCCAATGGTGTTGGAAAAAGATAGCTTGATACCCATCCGGCCCAAGAGCTTGACATCAAAAATAGTTTGAAAGATCTCCTCATCCGTTACCATGTTTTGGATGTCTTCAATGGCATCTTCCCCCAACTGTGGAAAAGCGTCCTTTATCACAAAGGGATAGTAAACCTCATCATCCTTGTTCAATTCTTTATAAAAATTGGTAACTAACAGTTCAAGCTGTACTGGATCATTTACCCATGTACCATCAGCATCTTGTAACATTTCATACCTGTTTTTCCTTCTACGTATAGCGGTAACACCATGAAAAAATCTTGTATTGCGATCTCCCATAAATAACCACTTGGAGAGAGGTTTTTGATACCAAAGAATCTATTCCTCTGGCAACACTTGCTGAAATTGCCTCCATACTATTTTATATTCAGCACCAATGCCATCAATGCCACCAAAGATATTCCTATTCCAAACCTTTAGTTTCCTGGTAAAACCATCATTGCCATCAGAGCATCCAAGATGAAGAGCTTAATTTGATCCTAATTAGCTGCAACAAAACAAGCGTTGGAAACTCGTTGTGAGCAAGCCAAGCCGCTTCGAAGCGTTGTCATACTCAAAATAAGTGGTCTATAGTCTGATTTCAACCACCCGAGATGCACTAAACCAGCCTCCTGGAATCTCAATCTCCAATCTAAATTAATCAAACTTAACTTAAAACTCTAGTTTTGAAAGTCCCCGCCATCTGTATTAATGGAAGCACAAAATGTGGTACTGACTACTGAGAGTGTCTTAAAAGTTCACTAGCGCCTTTGGCTTTTGCAGAAGCTTCTTTTACAAAAATTGTCTTCGGTCACTTTAAATTCAAAGGGCGCTGCTCTTCAATTCTTTATCATCCTTCTCATTCTGAATTTCATATATCCATACCTTTTTGGCATTAGTTATCCATAAAGTAAGCTATAAGCATGCGCTTCCTCTGTTAACTACTATTGTGTGATTATGGAAGACATCAGATATCAAATAAAGTCAAAAGCTACACCAACTAACTGGAATGTAATGTATATATTTTAATAGGGTTTGTCTAACGGAGGCTTATTAAAAATAAAACTGAATTCAACATTTTTGGGCGTACTGTCGAAAGAAAATTAATTAATCAACTAATAATGGTTAATCTAGCTTCTTTTTTTTAATGGTGGGATGATATAAGATTGCACTTATATATCATATCAGATTCAAATAATACACTAGTAAAAGCTAAATTTTTGGGATGTGTGTTGTTGGCTTCGTCATTCCAATTGCAATGGTATTATAAAGCCAAAATTTAGGGATGTGTGTTCTAAATTGTTGGCAACTTATATTGCGTGGAAATTGTTTAGGTGCACGCGGGGCCAGGGCCTTGTGATTAATAACTAATTTTGTTAATCACAGAAATAATTCTTGAATACTATAATTCTTCTTTATTTTGATTAAATAATAAAGTTACAACTTCAATATTGACGCAATAATTTTCTTTGTATACCTGAAGCAATCATTATATTTTTTAATTTCAATTCAGAATTTTCTCAGCCTTAGGGGGAACAAATTATAATTAATACTTTTTGTTGAGAGAAAGATTAGAAGGTTCTCCTACTGGAGTCCTTGGTGATGATTACATGATGGAACATGCATTTACGTTGTCGTCGCTAAAAAAGGAGAGCAAGTTGTGTTCTGCGGAAGAAGCAGGAAATGCCTGGACGACGTTTCTAACATAACCGGAGGGTGCTCTACGGTCATATGCTCCGGGGGCATAAGGATAGTAGACCAGATGCTGTTCAACATATGGCCAAAACTCAGCTCTTACTTTCCCTGTGCTCCTTACCCTCCTCAGCACCTTCTTTGGATCCACATATCCGCTTACTACCACCCTGCTCTGCTTTCTGTTCACCTCCACTGATTTCACTCCTTTTAATGAACTCACTGCATTTCTCACTCTTCTTTCGCAACCATCGCAGTCCATTCTCACTTTTATCTCAACTGTCTGCAACATACTATATATATCTTGTTAGCTAGCTAAAGAAATCAAACAATTCATTCAAGAATTCAATATTGCCTCTATATACTTCATTCTTACCTGCATTGCTTTCTGCTTGCTCCTAGTGCTGGTTACAGTGCAAAAGTTTGAGAGGTAATCGAGTGCACCCATTTTTGCTTAATTCCCTTTTCTAGAAATCCAAGGCAGATAGAGAGAGCTAGTGAGATTGATGAATGGTGTTTTAGTGTTTATATAGGACTCTCTAAAAGATAGATTGAGAGGACTAAGGAGCAAAAGCAGTATCTTCATAATTATATTATAAAACTGTAATTATTACTGGGGACATTTGCTTGTAAAATATCAGCAATTGTGCTATGTTTTATTGACTTTTTTTTAGAATTTTATATTTATTTTATCTTTCAGTTTTGTGCAATCATTATGCTTTACTTTTCCACATTTCACTAACAAATTGCTCCAATAATGCCTTTTATTATATGATTATAATCACTGTGTTATATATTAAATTGAATTGAATGGTTCAGAAGAATTTTCTTTTTTACTATTTTAATATTTTTCAAAAACACACAAAAATTTATATATATGTAAACAACTTGAATACCCCATGAAAAATAAAAAGTAAAAAGATAAATAAAGAGCAATAATATGTTTAGCTTAATTTGTAATTAGTTTGTGGGTTAGTCTGTAGTGACGTGTTTTGCAAAACAAATAGATAAGTTGGTTAAAAAAAATATAAGTCAGTTTGTTTTTTTTTTAAGTAAAGAAGTCACTTAAAAACTGAAATTTAACAATAAGTTTGTTGATTTTGAATTAAAGGTATTTGTTTAAAAATCAATTATTAAAATAGCTAGTAGGTGTAAAATAATATAAAAGGGTAAAAAAGAAGAAATTGTGACTCGATCAGATAAAAGTGAAAAAAAAGTTATAAATTTATAAGTTCACATATACTACATAAAATAACTAGCATTTTAAAAAATATTAATAAAATAATATAAATATATTAAAATAAATCCTTTTACCAAACAGATTTATTTGATCAAACAAATTCTAAAGCTTGGGTATTTTGGTTGAGAAGAGTACTCAAAACCAACAAACTACTGATGGGATCAACAACAAAAAGGTAATCATTATAAACTAGAGTTAGATTAAAAGCCTTTTCCCAAGTATATTCTGAACGTGTGCTGCCACACGACTGATTCTTAGTGGTACAAGAATTTACACACTAAATAATTATATACAAACCAACATTTGCATCTTATTGATTAAATAGTAAACTAACGACAAACGTAGCCGCTTGATGAAAATCATGTCCTTATGTTGTAGACGGTAGTTTTCGTTACTTAAGTTTTAAAAAAATGGTACTATTAAACATTTGTTTGCTATTAATAATATGTCTTTCTATTCTGATGAGTACTTTCTTTGGATATAAAGAGAAAATGAGAAGAAGAAAAAAAAATTATTAGAAGAGAAGAAGTAAGAGAGAAAAAAGTAATGTAAATAGTCCTATTTCTTATATGGATGGAAAGAATTAATGGAAAGAAAACATATTTATATTAAATGATTTTTATGTCTTTTTAATTGAGATGATAAGTATGCAACTAAGTAATTTTTGCAATTTAAACTTTTCTTTCTCTCCCGCTTTCTTCTAATGAGAGGAGAGAAAAATTATGACTCTCACTGTGTTTTTTTCCCTCCTCTACTTGATTTCTTTCCTCGACTAAATAAGTAAAAATGATATAATTCTCTCCTTTTCAATTTTCACCCAAGCACTCATCATTTGAGCTATATTTTCTCTTGTCCAAAACAAAGCCTAATTAAAAGTATATCCATTGTGATTAATGAATTTGAAAAAATATATTATATACTAACAATTTTATCCTATCATCTAAACACAAAATATATCATGTATGATAGTTAGTTGAAAAGTTATATATTAATGATGATTTCTAATTGGTTGAAATTGTAAAAGTAATACTAGTATTAGTTATTGTACATGGCCCAATATGGGCATTATTCTAGTCTGAAAGAGATAAGATGTATTAGTTAAGTGGAAATATAAAAAAACAAGAGCGGCGCTACGGCGGGACCGATGAAGTTGAAGGAAGCAACGATGAATACTTTCCGCGAGCGAGCATAATACTTGATTAATGATTCTCAATCCCAATCCCAATGCAAGGGCTCAATAATTTGTTAGTATTGTTTGTTGCCTACCGAAAGTGTAAAGTCGCTTATCAAAAATAGAAAAATAATGCGCACGATCAAAACTTTTTGCCAAAGCTTTCTGAAATTGCAACTCAGTCCCGATATCATTATGATTTATGAATGAAGAGAAAAATCAGAGGGAGGCAGCCACATTGTTCCAGGGGATTTTGTTGGGTAACCACACGATAGACCTTGGTAAGCAACTCACAGATTCGGATATGTTAATGCCTTGATGGATAACATACTGTTTCAACTACAAAAAAAGTTCCCGTGAATCTAAATGAGAATTTGAAACTTAAGAATCTTCTGTCTGTTCCTAACTTTACTTACAATTTGTTGTCTGTCATAGCTAATAGATGATGAATCAAATTGTGTTGTCCAATTTACTACTGACTTGTGTGTTATGCATGATCACATCTCGAGGATGTTGGTTCGTGTAGGCCAAACAACTTTGTTAATGAGATATCCATAGGCACTAATAACTATGTTTTTCTTCACATTGTCACTAAACATAATACTGAATAGGATCATGATGTAAGGAAGGTACCCTGACCATAAATCTTTGTAAGGTCTAAGACAATTAAACCCTCAATTTTAATGATAACAGATAAGGTATAAGACCGATTATTCTATGATAAAAGTTTGATGATTTGTTAGTACTACAGATCGTGCTAAAATTTGTCTTATGTAGAAAAAAATATGTACATTATAAGTTGTTTCGTCTGCCCATTCTCGAGCTTTGCCTGAAGGCTTCTTCTGATAAGGAGACAGACTATTATGAATTCAGGCATCTTGAAGACATATAAGTCATATCTGCATTATTTGATGCATTTTGTGCTTGGCTTTCATTTATCGCATTACTATCCTCATGTGCAGCTACCAGCAGAAGTTGATTTTTTAAAGAGTTAATGATCTTGCTTTGGAACACAATCGTTGATGTGCAGACATTAGAGGGTCAATCTGAAAATGATGTTTTATATACAGGCAGCATATGGGAAATGAAGCAATGGTGAATCTATATTCTTATTCTCAGTCTATTCTGAGATATTCATAGGAGAATTTGCTTGGAAGTCTGTAAACATAAAATCAGTTTGTGTGTGGATTCGACAAAATTCCTTCCTGATTTCCTGAAACATTATAGTAGTATTTTTTTACGGTATTATATTACATTTACATTGGAGTTTCATAGTAAATGCCTTTTATGAAGTATTTAATCTTTTATTCGTTTAATGACTTCCATAGGACCTTTGAGGACTGAGGAGGTAAAAGTACAAGTCTGTATTGAATATTTATTGAACGTTTCACTATTACAATTGTATATTTCTCTTTATTTTAATTTATGGCCAACCATAACATAAGCTTCGTTTTAAGTTTTAGCTTCTACACGTGTGTAGATTGTATTACGATTGATAATGTTTAATTATTCAATGTTTTGAACAAATGTTTGTTGCTACTCGCTAGCTTCAACACCGAATTTCAATTCAAAACTTGTACATGCTAGATACTGGTCATAGTGTATACTAGTGCTCCTTACAAGAAGGAGCTCCCTAAACTAAACTCACGCATCCCTCACGGACTTCTCATCAGTTTAGACAAAGTTAATTATATATAAATATCATCAGAAAGTAAAAATAAAATAAATGCTGAAACCTATTGTAAGTAAAACAATGGCTGACCAGTGACGTATAGGACAACAAATGAAGTAGACATCTCTATGCTGGTAACTGAGTTAAGCTCAGCCGGTGTTGATGGCAAATGTAAGTATATAAAACCCATATGCTATATGGTTCACTGAAGCACGCGCATAAATTCTTGCAATGACATTTTGTATTGTGTAATAGTTTTAAATCCTCTCTCGCTCTCCCATCCACCCACTAGTACTTCATGTTAGATTGGTTCAAATGAGCGAAGTAAATCTTGCCCTTTTGCGACCTTTTTATATGCAATTAGGCATTGAGCAATGAACATTATAACTTCAGTGAGATCACTACAGTAACTGGAGCAAGTAACTATCAATCTATCTTGGGAATCACATACATGGTGTTAATAAAAGATGCAAAGAATAGAAAAGTATGCATGTTTGAGAAGCCCTTCTATAGAGAATTGCCAAGGTTGATAGTTATACATAAATCATATAAAATTTGTCCAGAAAAAAAGCATAAATCATATAAAGTGAAAGAAGAAAATAAAAATTTGAATCAAATCAAAACAAAAAAAAAATGGATTTCCTAAACAGACAAAAATATTTTAAAATATGTCTTTCTATTTGATAAACCACCTCTCATAATTTCTTCAGCTTCTGCCCCCGCAGCCCATTCCAGAAAGCAGCTGAGTTTACTACCTTTTTCCCAGGAAGCTGAACTTCCAATACCTGAGTGTTACAACATCACTGAATTCAGAAAGGCATATTTGATTTGCAAGAATACTGGTCTTGCATACCTATGCTAAATTTGTGTAAGAAAGTGCTCGTTTAGATTGAAGACTGAAAAGCAAGTACTTCCTCAATTAAACACTTGTTAATAGTAACGCAGAAAGCTAGCAATTTCCACTAACGTGCTTGACTGTATTACAAATTTTTTTATATAATTACAAACTCAGAAATTTTGTATTTTCAAAGTACAAAATGCTCAATGAATAAAGTGTGCATAAACAATTTGGATCCCCAAAGACATTGCCTCATCATCCAACACCATTTGTTTTCATAAATATTATATTTGACATTAGTTTCAAGATGCAAGACAGTTAGAGAATTTCAAAGAGTACTTGGACAAAAGGAGAACAAGAGGCACAGGAATTTCCCATTTTTTATGAAGGCTCATGCATGAACTATATTAAATAGTGATTTTCAGTAAAAGATATTAATTAAGTAGCAGATTCAGATTAAGGGAACATACTACAGTAAAAACAACTTTTCAAACTAGTGTTATGTTTTTGGCTTTGAATTATTGTTTACCTATTACTTTTTAAAAGCAAATGAGCAACCACCGCAGTAAAAAAAAAAAGCTCTTTCTAACCAAAAATATTTTTGAAATTAACATGAAACAATCCATTTGTCTCCAATTTCCATCTCTAACAGGGAGGAAACTTTTTCTTTTAATTCTCCGAAGTTGTTGTCTAAATAGTTTTGAAACAAATCTAGAAACAAAGAACCAAAAATCTGATTGATAAATTAGTTCCAAAAAAAATTTGTTTGAGGGGAAATGAGAAAAAAAACTGTTTAAGGAGATCTCCACACTGAAAGTCACAAGCCAAAACTTTGAAATTAGCTGAAACTAAAGAATGAAACCTATATAAGAATAAGCAAGAGCTACCAAAAAATAGAAACAAATTCAGCAGTTTAGAATATCAATTCTGGGAGTAGTTCTCTGTTTGTTTTCTTAACATACATTGGTCTTCTTTGTGTCTGAAAACTGCTTATTGTTTTCTTTCTTTCTTTATTTTTGAGGTATAGAAATTGACTTGGCTTTCTCAAATACAACCTAAACCTATGCTTCTACCATCATCACCTACCTAGGTGGTGCAAACATGATAGAAACTTCAAGATAGATTTAAAAACTAAACATACCTCAAGTGTGGTGCCCCTTCCACATGGAAACACCAATGCACCCTCAACGAATGCAATGTCATCTGCTTCATTGAACTGCACACTTTCATGACTGTGAACTCGTGTGGTTATAATTTTAATCTCCAAAGTTTTCTGCTGACCATTTTTCTCAATCACTAACACTCTTGCTCTAGTTCCTGGCCACCCTGAAAAGGCACGAACCTGAAATTGTTTTATGTCACAACTGCGCAGTTCAGATAAGATCATGAAGTTTACCTTATTGTGTAGAACAGATGCTTCTTGATCAAAGAATAGCCATGATTCATCTGGATTTATCTGCATAAAGTAGAAAAACAAAGGTATGAGTTGAGCAGCTCCCTGAAAGAAAGATATTTTACCCACTGTATATACTGGATTATTTTCCTTTTCTTTCTACGAATATCAGGATATTTACTGCACCCAACAGAAAGGCGCATAACACAAGTTCTCCCCAATTCAATATTTGACATTCACAAGTGTTTAACTGAACTGCAGCTAAATGCTTGATGAAATCATGTAAAAATAAATAGCACGAAACCCTGTTTCTGATCAACAGGAGCTCCAACAGTAGAAAGCTATCAGAGACGAGAAAAAGAAAACACTTAAATATCTGCAATTTATGCAACACTCGGGAAGATTATTTCTCAAGGAAATACTTCTTATAGGCTACTGGCTTCTTGAGTTGGGTGAAGGTTCACATATTCCATTTTGGAAGGAAAGTGAGTAATATTCATTTCAGAGGTTCAAGGTCACCTCTGTCGTATAATTTACCCATAAAAAAAGGTTTATACTCTCTTCGCACAAACTGAGTCATAGAAAAACAAGTCCATGACTCAGTTCTACTCATCTCTCCTTCCAACAAGATGCAATTTGGTGTTTGTTTTCTTCTGGTTAGTCTTGTATCTTGTTTTCGATCTCTAACTCATTTTCTTAATCACCAAAGCTCTCCAAAACAACCTGTAAGGTCAAGTCTTTCATTTGGACATTGGTACACACTAAACAATAGGATCAATGCAAATGACAATATGTAGATGTAGACCTAATGACAGCTCTTTTATCTAACGTGTTATGAGCAGATGTGGCCAGAAACAGTAGCCCACTTATTTTTTTGCATTGTGAAGCTTTTCTTTTTTATTTGTAAGACCAGGAGTCCCCACACCCTAGCAAGAATTTACTTACTAATCATTGGTTAGGGTTCATTAGATGTGTCCTTCCACTTCTGAGAATTCTCATGTATGAGTTTTGTCAGGAATATGGAGGCTAAAATTAAGGCAATGTGTATTGTATGGTGTAAAGAGGAATACAGAATACAATATCTTCAAGGGTGTCTTTTTGCTAGAGCCTTTGAATTTATTATAGTATAAAGTTGAGCTGGTGGCCTCTCATTCTTGCTCTTTTGATTATTATTTCAAGGGAACATATGTTACTGACTTGCATCAATCTGTTGCCAGAAATACAATAGATTTGTAAAAGTATATGCAATATAAACTTTGACCAGTCTAGCAAATAGCATTGGACAAAAAATTTGGAGGATCTGATATAAATTGAACTAATATCAATAGGAAATGTTTTTCTATTTCAGCTTCCTAGTAACATAATCAAGGCTCACAGTCACATACCTTTGGAGCCAATGTAGCCTTAGAGTCATCTTGAGGTTGTGCCTTTACTCTTGCTGATCCATCAAGTATAGAAGGAAGTTCTCCAATCAGAAGTTTGGATCCTGCTTTGTCAAATAAAGATAGGAATCATTCAGTAAAGAACACTTTCTATTAAAATGCCTGAATAAGAATAGCCTAGTACAACACCAAGAGAAAGGCACATAGGACGACAAAAGTAGAAGAAATCATACCTTTATGAAACAGGAGCTCAAGCAAATCAGGTGCCTACATAGAAATCTAATGTTTTGTCAAAAGCAGGGAGAAAAAGAAGTAGCTGCCTTATAAGTTTCACCAAAAAAGTTGACAGTTAGGGTTAGGGGTATTCAAGAACAGATCCAAACCCCTAAACAATACCAAAAATCAAGAAAAATTTACTGATTATGAACCGGAAATACTATTAATGCAATCAAAGGAGATTGTAACCCTTGATATAATATGCATCAGTTTTACACATTCAAATCAGAAGTAGAAACATTTGAAATTAGATTACAAATGTGGGATAAAGACTAAATATATAAACATTAATCGTGTTTTATAAATAAAGTGAAAACCTCACGATGCATTACCATTTGTAAAAAAGAGAAAATCATACCTTTATTTGATCATCAACTTGAATGGTTTCAGTAGCAATGATAGGTCCGGCATCGAGTGCACGGACAGTGAATGCTAATGATACTCCAGTTTCTGTAACACCATCCTAGTATACCAGCACCGAAATAAGTTAAATGAAAAAAAGGCATTGAGAATTTGTGGATTGACGGGGAAAACAGAAACCTGCAATGCCCTTTGAACAGGAGCAGCACCACGATACAATGGCAACAGGCTAGGGTGAATATTGACTGTTCCTGAGAGTGGAAAAGAGAAATTTGGGTGTTAAGATGTATAAATTGGAGGAGGGGGGGGGGGGGGGGGGGGGGGGGTTGGGGGGGGGAAAAAAAAGGAAGGGGGGGAAGTAGGGGGAGGGGGGGGGGGGGGGGGGGGGGGGGGGGGTGATAGAGTTTGCAAGTGAGTTACAGACCGAATGATGGAATATGTAGAAAGTTGGAAGGTAATATATTGCCATAGGCAGCGGTAATGCACAAGTGAGGTTGGAGAGCTTTTAAATTAGACAAGAAAGTATCCTGCAGGCTGGAGTGATGAGAAGATAAACTAGGAAGAGCATAAGAAAGGTAGAAGAGATACATAAGAATAACATACGTCTCCAGCACGGTGGGGAGTGAAAATGAGATCAGGAGAGAAGCCCCTCTGAAGAGCATGAGAGGCCAAGGGGGAGAGAGAGAGCTTCTTCCCCCTGTCCCTTCTGGCAGCTGGTTGAGTCACAATAGCGGCAACCTCAAATGAAGAATCTGGACAAGTAGAAGCGTTCAGAAGCGCTTCAAGGACTATGGCGGAGACCTGAAAAGTAAAGTAGACAATGAATGAATGAATGAATGAATGAATGAATGAAGAAAAGATTACCTACCTGAGGTGCGCCCAACAAGACAAGGGGCTTCTTCTTCTTATTCGTAGACACAGGGGGGAAAGAGGGAGACCCGCTCTGTAAACACCATACACGACGAATCATTGTGCTTGTGGACATACAACTATAGCTAGAGCTATGCATTCCTCTCACAAACCCAAGGGATTCATAATTCATTACCTGTTACTTCTATTTTCATAATGTACTACTACTGTAAATTAAATTCAAATTCATTCATAATTTATTTTTGCTAACATATCAGTCAATTTATTAAAAAAATAACTAATATAATTTTAAAGATAATTATTATAAAATTAATAAATAATAATTTATAAAATATTATATCACAAGTACACTCTTATGAAAGGGGTAAAAAAAATTAAATGTGACTAAATTTAAATCAAAGATTTACTATAAAACTCAAATCTAATTAGGGTGGTGATTGAACCAAAAAAATATTATTTATTTTTATGAAAATAATTTAATTGCTATACTCCATGCATGTTAATGTGGATAAATTAATAATTAAAAAAAAAGTTAGTAAATTTGATTAAGGGGACATGAATTGAAGAAACCTTTGTCTTGTCTTCCTTCCCTTTATCTTATCCATCTATCCGGCTGCATACAGATACATTAGAGACTAGAGACTAGAGACTAGAGACTAGAGAGAGAGAGAGAGAGTTGCAATGGCTGTTTCTTTGGCAGTGAACCGTCCTCTCCTTGGTGTTCACGAGAATGTACGATTAGCTGTTGCTCCTCCCCAGTTCCTCCCGTTCAAATGTCAACCTAAGCCCAAACTCCTCTCCGTCGTCGGAATTCGATGCTCCTCCTCCCCTTTCAATGACAAAACCCTCATTTCCATCAAACCTAACACTTCCCACCTCAATCACAACTCTCTCGCTTGTCGCTTTCACGCTGCCCAGTTTGGAGGTACTTCCATCTCTTTTCTCAACCCTAACTCTTCATTTCATGTTTTTTTCTTTTTCTCTCTCCCTTCTCGTACATTTCTTACTTTTTATGTTACCAACTTCAGATATTTAATCCAAACCAACATGACTCAACTCATATCTAGTTTTGGTATACTTTATCTCCAAATACTTTAATTTGAGCTATGACATCGTTTGATATATGGATTAGATTTTGTGTTATTTGACAGGTATATATCTTCCTCCTTCCCGGAACCACATATCTTCTAAAATGATCAAATGCTTTATTGCTAGTCTACAGCCTAGAATAATGGACCCCAATTAGATGAGATGAGATAACCTCACTTAGGGTGTGTTGCAATTTTATTTTCATAATGCAACAGAATGTGGACTTTGAAGGAGATATTCAATAAGATGATAAAACATCCCCCAGCTGTTTCTGTTTTTTTTTTTTAAACACTTATTCTGGAACTAATTTTCAAAACTTAAATACATTTTCGATGATTGTTGAGTAGTGTGGAATTCTTCTAGAAAACTGTTTTTCAAATCAAAAAGTGAGAAGGGAATCAAACTGGCCTTTTCCTTCACATTCTGTGTCCTCATTCAGGTTGTTTACTCGGGTATTTAAGCTGACGAAATTGTTGGTCAAGTTGTGAATATGGTTATACTCAGTATTGCATTGTGAATTCCCAATTCCTTTTGCTGCCTAATGTTTTGATTAGTGGTGGATGAGAGTTCTAAAAGGGCTTCTAACATGTGCATTAGTTTTCCATGGGGCATGTTAACCACGTCTCTTGTCTAGTGCTTTTTATGTCTTTTCCTTGTATTCACTTTCTTCTTGAAACTGTTTCCAGTACAAACTTAGTGGCAATCTCTTTAGTCCTTGAATAGGATAAAAAAAATTACTGTATCCTTTAGTTACATTCAATTATTTGGTTGAGGCATATATATATATAGCATACCATCATTAATGCATGTTCATTTCTTTCAATTAAAGGGTGAAAGTTATTCCTATTTGTTTGTGTGTGAAATGGAAAGTAGATGTGTGAGTGACTATGAGTATGAGGTCTTTCTGAGTCTCACTCTAGAACAAAACAAAAGGCTCAAATTAGATATTTTAGGCAGTCAACTTTTTAGCTTTACATTTTAAGGTTTCAGGTGTTAAATTAATATTCCATCATGTATAGATCTTAATCTAGTCAGAGATCTGCAGCTTAGAATGTATTGGGGAAACATGTGACAGTTATTTTAATTCAATGGTGCAGAACAGGAGAGCAACAAATACGTGGAAGCCTATGCTGTAGGGCGAAATATTCGTATGTCTGCTAATAAAGCTCGAAGAGTGATCGATCAGATTCGTGGACGTAAATACGACGAAACACTTATGGTATTAGAACTCATGCCTTATCGAGCCTGTGAAGCCATTCTCAAAATAGTGTTTTCGGCTGGAGCAAATGCTAGCAATAATCTGGGTTTAAGCAAAGGAAGTTTAGTTATCAGTAAAGCAGAGGTTAATGAAGGGAAAACAATGAAAAGGGTACAACCTGTATCTCAAGGGCGTGCCCATCAAATTAAAAAGCGCACTTGTCATATAACCATCACGGTAAAAGGCTTACCTAGTGAGTCCGTCGTGGAAGCAAAGCCTGCTTAATCCTGTTTGAGACAAAATGTATGCCTTATTATGAATTCCCTTCATCCATTTCATTTCATGAAAATTTCTGCATTTTGACATTATGTAGTTCATTTTCTACATTGTGACTTGTAGAGGAGTAATGAACATGCTATCTGTGTACGTCCATGTAAGAACTGTTTAAATATTCAATTTAATTGAGTCCTGAATATGAAATGATTTTGGATTGAAATTTGAAAGAAAATTTGTAACTTCAGTAATACTTACCATATATCTATTACCGCATATAGCACGTAAGCAAACCATTCTTTTGAGTTGCTAATATTAGTTCTATCTTTGGACCTAATTAAATTGTATTACTTATTATATCAAACAAGGTTTACTATACATTTTGAACAAATTAAATGTATGTGTTTTTTTATTACAACAAAAACTATAATCATTATATTTCAATAACAGTTTTCATGTTTTTTATTTCTTGTGCTTTCGTGTCATTATCATCCCTATAGTGAAGGGTAAGATACTATGGTGGTAGCTGGTACGGTGGTGGACATTCTCCCTTAGTCGTGATGCCTTTCTCGCAGACAACACAACACCCAAAAATCAGATAATTAATCGGACCTTTGTTTTGTTACGTGCTTGTAATAACAAAGGATGCTCAATCTCGTGCTTCACTATGAGGATTAGCCGAAGGAGCAATATAAAGATTTAGATTGCTGCTTTCTTTTCTGCTGGAAGAATAGTCATTCAATTAGATTTCTTTTTAGACTCACTCAACTAGATATTTCAATCATAAGATACTTTGAACACAATAAATTAATCCAAATATAAATTTTCTTAAGTACATGTTTGGTTTTGCATACTTTTGCGGGTTTTTGTATTTTGGAAAAGCTCTTCCCAAAAAACATTAATTATTAAATAATTTAAATATAAAATCAAATAATCCAAATACATTCTCTAGATTCCTTAGCTTTCCTACTGTCCATGGTTTTCTCAAAGTATTCTGAAATTGGCCTAAAAGACTTCTTCTGCAAGGATATAGGTAGAATAGAAATTGCATCCATACTTCATAGGCAACAAAAATAAAACACGACGACACCACAAAAGACTCGTAATGTTACTGAAATCCAGACAAAAACAGGCACACGGAACAACGCTCAATGGGCCAACTACAGCTAGACCCTTTATTGGAAATAAAAGACACAAGTAAAGAAACTGAAATGAAAGACTATTCGTGCACATTATTCTTCCTCTGATTCTGATTCCGCACTTTGAAGCCATTCAATCAAAGGTTTAGCATTCTTCCATATCTGAGAGTCCTTATTCTCGCCCTTCAGCCCTTCTTGATACCACTGCACAATGTGCTCTTCCTCCAACAGATCAGCATCATAAAGTGCCTTCAAAACAACGGGAATTTCCTTCAAAGCATTGGAAGTGGACTTTAAACAGAAAGCCTCAATTGCATGAAGCACTAGCAAATGTGATCCCTCACCCATGGAAACTGCAGCAGCAAGGTAGCGCTTCTTCTTGACCACTTCTTTTGCAAACCCTTTCTCAATGCCCTCAAATAAGGCCTCAATCAGAGCACTGATCTTTTCTTGAGCTGGTGCTGGAATTGCTTCCATATGGGACTGCAATTCACTCCCCACAACACCTTTGTTCAAGATTGTTTTCACTTCTCCAACCAGTTTCCTGTAGTACATCGTGTTACCATTTTCAGAACCATCACTTGTCTTACTTGATGCTTTTTCCTTCTTCTCTGGCTCATCTGTGGAGAGCATGACCATATCAGCTGTTACAGCACTTAGCTGTTCTTGGATACGCTGCTGAGCAGCCTCTAATGACGTATCTGTTTGCCACTGCACTTCACCATCATCATCATCTTCATTAAGAGCCTCTTCTTTCTCATCAACTTGACTGTGAGATGGAGATCGACAATCTTCAACAGAGCCGCTGGCTTTCTTCTTTGAAGGGTTCGACTTTGTGGTCTCATCCTTGGAAGTGGACGAGCTTTTCTTCTTAGTCTCTTTCTTCATTTTCTTTTGTTCCTCATCAGCTGCTGCACCTTCCTTCAGTCTCTCCTTCTCGGCTCTCCTCATGGCCTTCTTGTCTTTGGATCCTTTCTTTGTTTCAGGAGGGTTTTTTACAATAAAGCTAGTCAGCTTGTCTCTCATATCCACATCTGACACAAAACCACAAGCAGCGCATTTCAGCTGGATCATTTGGTTCTTAGTAATCAATATCTCAGTTTCAGGGTTTCCACAACCATAACACTGGACATATTTCTTGATAAAGATCTCAAGAAGAGCTGCAAGTTTTGCAGTGTCATGTGCCCCATTAACATGAGAAGTCCCAACTTTCTCATCAAATTTAGACTGGGCCCCAAGTTCACACCCAAAGTACTTGGTTGTGTAAGAGGGTGGCCTTGCCAATGCCTTGGCAATGTCAACCATGTTGACAATATTTGTTTTGATGCCATTTCCTCTACCCTCAATCTTGGTAATCATTTTAGGCATCTTATACCGATAGAAGGCATCATCACTATTTCCAGCACCAATGTTCTGCAAGGCCATGATGACTTAAACAACAAAAAGTTCCAAAGAGAAAAACAATCACAACAGACGCCTTGGGCAGCAAAGGCAGTCGTGCAATTAGCGAAGGCTGTCAAGAACAAGGACAAAGGTCGGGGTATTCCAGGTATGATTCGCAGTGCATACAGGTGGGTCTTGTAGGCAAGGGCCTGTTCTTTTTTCTAGAAGAAGAAAACCACTCTTCAAGCAACTCAATTGCTCCCAAATGGATAATAGCCCGTTCAAACATGAAAGAAAGTTCAACGTGAACCTTTCACCTTGGAATCTGCTATAGCAGTACTTGCAGGAATCCTAAATCAACAACAACAGAGAAAACATATGGTGTTAATACCTTCAGAAGGGGACAATTTCAAAGCAATCAATCCCACAATGGTGGCAATACACAATATGTAGTTATTATTATAGATCGTCGAAAGCGATTAATAAATAAATAAAAAGTAAACAAAATGTTGATTTATGAGAAGATTTATTGGAAATCACAATCCAGATTATTGATTTTAGTCATAATAAATGTTATTGCTATTATAAGGATTAGTTATGTGTGTAGCTAGATCTTAATAGGAGAAAATGCAAAAAATAGGTAGATCTTAATCGGAGGAAATAAAGCTAAGGAAAAATAAAAGCAGATATCGAGAATAAGGAAAGGGTACCTGCGAGAAGCAACTGAAATTTGAAAATAGCCGTGAGAGAGAGGAAGAAGAAGAAGAAAACCTTGCGATGGTGCGTCGCGGCTCAAATCCAATGTTCAAATCATTATATATGCCTTTCCGGGGTATAACTGGCAATGCTATGCTACATTTAAATCTTTTAAGCAAGATTACCTTTGCATTTGGGATATTTGGTTTATTTTGTATATTTTGATTTAATCAATCATTGAATACTTATCTAAACATACATTAAATATAATAAAAAAAATTATTTAATGTTACGCACGCAGTTCATTTTAAGCTTCTTAAATTTTTGTTTTTTTTATCTCTAATGTCTAATATCCTATGCTTATTGTAAAGAGATTAATGGATATATTAACTGCTCGATCAAAATTCATATCATGTGCAGGCAAATAATGATATAATGATTTTTTTTAAGTTATTCAGTCTTTTCTTTTCTTCTTTGCAATACTATGATTGTCACTAAATTTTGAACCAAATCATTCATCAATGACGACTAAAGATATCTCTAGAGTTGTATGAAATCAACATCAAATTTATAGAACATTCTAGTTTTGATTAAATGATATATTGACATAAAATTGGCCATTGGCCAGATACACCTGCACAAGAATGATAGCCCCTTTGTACATAATTATAGTCCTTTTTTTCTCTTTCACCTTTCCCTCACTATATATACATACGTCTTGATGAATGGAATAAGAGTTTAGGATTGACCTAGTTGGACCAATTCAACTTTTTGATAAACCAATTTTTGCTTGCACTTTAAAAAATTCAGAATTGAAGAAAACTTGTTTTGGCAAATGCAATCTGCTTTCTCATATTGGATCTCTTAGTTGATATAGTTCACTGATAAATCAAATAAAAACTTTTACCACTGTTGCAGTTTTATTATTTCAGGCAGAAATCTCTCGTAAGTCTTGATATTTGTTGAATCCCTAATGTATAAAAAGAATTATAAAGTTTGATGATAACAAATAATGAATATTACATTATTAAATTTATTGCACTGATGATAATTATTTGATTATTTGATATTTTGAAGTTGCTAATATTTTAGATTTATGAATATCAACATAATTGAGAAGATTATTTAAAAAAATTTGAATATTGATATCATTCAAGATGACATAGAATTAAGAAGATTTGTTTCTGTTTATTTTTATTAAATTTTATGCAAGGAGATTAGAAGATTGATCTTGCCAAAATATTTGCCTTAAGATAGAATTTTTTTTAATATTGCATTCAAAAATATGATAGAATATTTTTAAGATTGCATTGCATAATATAATAGAATATATTTAAGATTGTATTGCATAATAAGATAAAATATTTTTTAAAGATTACATTTAAAAATAGGACAGAATAATTTTTAATATTGTATTCAAAAATATGATATAATATTTTTAAGCTTGCATTGCATAATATAATAGAATATCTTTAATATTGCATTGCATAATATGATAGAATATTTTTTAGGATTGCATTCAAAAATTGGTTAAAATCATATGCT
Organism: Glycine latifolia; assembly: GCA_013407115.1. Lineage (NCBI taxonomy): Eukaryota > Viridiplantae > Streptophyta > Magnoliopsida > Fabales > Fabaceae > Glycine > Glycine latifolia. Next base: position 30,317,434 of record CM023947.1, on the reverse strand, counting down.
TAAATTAGTATAAATAGAAACATATGTTTGTGTTTAGGGTATGCATTCCATTCCAAATAATATTAGAGTTTTAGAAAGTTTATATTTGCTAAACGTAAAGGTATGTAACTATTTTATTGTATTCTTCTTCTTAACTTTGGAAGAGGTTGCAACTGGGAAACTAGGATACCAATTCTGTCTCTGTTTTTGGTGAATTGAGGCGTGTGACTTCTGGCTGGAAAACAAGGATACCAGTTTGTCTTTATTCTTAGTGAATTGAGACTACTAGAGTTTTTTTTTTTTTTTGCTGTGAAACAAGAATACCAGCTGGGATAATTGTTGTGTAAAGATAAGCTAGGAAATTAGAATACTAGAAACTCTTGTACACAAAATTATCATAATGGAGTTGTTCATTGGATTGATTATCCAATTTGGACGTCATGATTTTTTTACCCAATTGGGTTTTCTAATTAAAATTAATTATGTTTTATTTATCTCTTATCTCCATATTATTACTTTAAGGTTGATTTTAAATTGTGAATTATTTTATAAAACTCAATTCACTACCCCCTCTTAAGTTCATTTGAAACCAACACCATATGACCATAGAGAAAATGGTTGAAGGACGTCTCAGCAAGTATTTTGAGGATGTAGTATTTATGGACCAAAAGTTTATTATGAATGTGAAGGTATGTGATGTTTCTGTGAACTGAAATGGATTCATTTATGATTTTTTTGAGAATTGAAATTATGATGGTTATATTTATTGATCAATGTCATTATTTTGATTGATGAAAGAAATGAAAATTCTAACCTCCTCTTTATTCATTTATTTATTATTTATTTTATTTGACACTCTTTCTTTATTCTAAGAGTGGGACAATGTGCCATTTACATTGGTAACTACCATTTTTCATTTCAACAATGAGTATATGAGTTTTTTTTTTGGAAAAGTAAAAGATCTTTCGGAATTGAGCATTGACCCTGACCCTGTACTGATATATAATAAAAGAAAAGTCATTCTTGGTCCTGAAGTAGTAAATCTTAGCGAAAAAAAAATGATAAAACACGGGAAACAACAAAGTTTGTCTAGTTCCTGGATTGAGGAATAGATGCCAATTTCATTAGTTTGTCCATGAATTATGATTTTATAAAGCTGAATTTGGGATTGATACAAACAAATTGTGAGATGATTTCTAGCTGTCAACAAACATAACAGGCAAATGTGGATCTTGCTTCAGAGTTCTGATTTTCCCCAATTTCTAACTTCACAATTAGATTTTAATGGCTGAAATAATCCATATGGATATCCAATTTGTTTTCTTGTCTGTCAAAGATTTATAGACCTGAGTCTCATTCAGGATCAAAGGTGGCTTGTTGCGTCTAAGTTTGCAATATACTTAAGTAGTGGCTCCTTGTTTGATTCTCATGATTACCTGAAAGAATTATGAGATGCTCGACTTTGGCTTCATGGCAGTCAATATAAAATAATTTAATAAAGATATTGAGGAGTATCTGGACTAATATAAACTTAGTGTGAGGATTTGTTTTCATTAGCATTTATAATTCTTTTTAATGTTATGCTGCCATCAAATGTATTCACTATTCAGTACCATGGTTGATATGTGAGAGATTCAGTAATCTGTAAACAGCTCCTGCATCAAATGGTAGGTGGTTGTAACTTGAGAATTTGGTGTAAGGTGTCAATTATAATGTCTTCATGGCTGAAAAAGGTGAAAGAGAGGGTTCACTTGAGAGTAAGAATTTGGTTGTCTTTCTTGGAAATGCCATAGGCCACCTGTTTCTATCACATAATTGTGGTTAAAACCTTTTTTTTTTTTTTTAAATTGAGCTCACATATAGGCATAATAGCCCACACACCCCTAATCCAAATCATTTAAATGACGATGTCTCCTTCACTTCTGAGTCAAGGATAAGAAATAGGAAATGAGAAACCTATATTTGCTGCTGGGAATCTTGAATTTTCTTGTGGTCAAATTTGCAATATAGTATCGTGGGTAGCCATTAGCCTTCAAAGCCATTAAGAGTTTCAAACTCTAGCATGGCCTTAATTTATCTTCTGGACACTAATCAGCAAATGAAGGTGTTCTGTTGTGTGGGGTGCCTGTAAGCATTTTTCTTTATCTCAGGACCACAATGTAGGATTTCATGATAAGCTTCCATATTTTGTGTTTAGTGGAATTATGAAGTGCATTCTCTTTAGATGTGTATTTGCTGTTTTTGTTGTGTACAATTGTGTGTACCTTTTGTGAAGCATCCATCTATGGAGCCACTTTGTTTGTTTGATAATTTATTGTGTGGTATCTTTCATTCCTTTTTGTAGGCGGTGCTGGATAATCTATCCCAGGAGGTGGGTTCATCTGTGAGGGTTGTTGACTTTCTCAGAATGGAAGTTGGGGAAGGAATTGCAAGGTAAAACCAGTACCTTTTTGGATACCCTTCGTTTCCTATCTTATTTTAGAGTCCAGTTGTGTGCTGCCGAAAAAAAAATCGTTGGAATTGCTCTTTGGTTTAATGGTTTAATCAGATTGTATTAAATATTGCGGTTTAGTTAGTAATGTATTACTGTATAAGTTATGTTTTGCATTTGTTTATCACGCAGTAACTACAGGATTTGGGTTTAAAGTGTATGCATTAATTGAGATTACTTTGATGTGTCTTGTCTCTAACAATGTGGCATTGTCAGTTGAAAGTATTGAATTTCTCCATTTTATATGATAATGTGTGTAGCCTGAACCTGAAGTATTTCTTACCTCACCTACCTAAAATTATTGTATGTCTTCATCCTTAGAAACTTCATGATCAGTTTAGTTTCTTTTCAGCTTTACAGCATCTTATTCCGTGACTGATCCCCTCCTATGTCCTCAATAACTACTAAGTCAGCAATAAGTCATAACCAATAAGTTATTTCTGAATTCGAACTCATTACCAATAAGTCATCAAGTCACAATTTTACCATTATGTCAGGACTTGAATTGTGGATCAAATTCTCATTATGTTTTTTATGTCTGAGAACTTGGTTGATCTTACTTTCGATTGTTTTAGAAATTTAACTGACCATCTACAATTTTCAGGCAAGAAACAGATACATCTGAGACTGTTGCTCGGGTTGCATAAGTTTAAGGTGATTCTGCCTATTCAGGGAGGAAACCCTGCGAGCTCAGCTTTTGTTTTTAAGGTGTTTGCTCTCTAGCTAGCTGATATTTAAACATGTATGTTCTGTTATTCACCCGGGGAAGATGAGGTACAGGTTCGGTTCCGTTGAAAATTTTGCTCTGGATTGGAAAACAAATTGTTTCTGTTCGACTGTATTAGTTTGTTTTGGTTCACTCGCCTGATAGTTGAACCACGTAGGCGTCACTTTCAAATTACTAAGGTTTTCTTGTGAGTTAACAAAGTTTCTCAATTTTAATTTTACAAAGCTGACAAATAAATTGATACATGGGACTTGTCGAAACGATTGTCGAACAATAGACATAACCATGTTTCAGTTGTTTGTGTTTGCTTGATGGTATATGTTTACAATTTTAACCTCATTATTCTCTTAAAGCTATTTAATTCACGTGTCAATCTGATTTTCAAAGTAAGGTTTACATATTAATATGCTGCACCTTGAAGTTGAACATTCTAAAGTTCTGAGGAGATATCCTTTTCTTGTACTTTCGCTTTCAATGAATTAGAAAGATCTGTTATTTTCCAAGCAAGGAAACAATTTCAAAGTTTCTGATTTAATTCAATTTAATTTGTGTATTGGATCAAATTTTAAATTTGGATTTGAAATATTATTTAATTCAATAAAAAAAACTTCAATATTTTTGTTTTGTTTTGTTAATTTTGGCTTTTAATTTATTTTTTTACAGTTTATTAGATTAAATTGGTTCATGAGTATCCCGGTATGACTCGATCACAGTATTGAAGTAAAGAGTTGGTGCATCGGTTATCAGATGAATGACAAAGCTTTCTCTTACCTTCGGGATAGGTGTGGATAAGGAGCTAGTTTACTAAAGCATCACTTGCTTTAAAATTTGGTATATCAAGGAAGACTGATTGTATGGAAATAGTTGACACCGTAAGTAGAATTCGTTTCCATAGGTAAGTCTACATAAATAGTTATGCCATGATTAACAGGAATATGAATTGTCCCTACAAGAAACATAATTGTGTTGGGGAAAAGGAAGTAGAAAGTTTGGGTTTAAAAATGTGGTTCACTGGCTAAGCAAAATTAAGAAATGATCTAATAACGATGATAAAGAAGTTATTGCAAAGACATGAACCAAATGGAGCTAAACAAATGACTTTTTAGGAGAGTAGTATAAAGGAACGTAATAAGTGTTAATAGCAAAGGAAAGAGAAAAAAGTGTAGAAAAGTCTGAGACTTTTATTATGTTTGCGGATCACAGTTAATATGTTTAATTATTTAGTTTTGAACATGCTTACTTGAGATATTGTTTTTAAGGCTTTTGTAAAACTTCAAGACTTTGTTTGGTTGGCACGACAAAAACAAATTGGTGGACATGGAATTAAACAACAGTTGTTAGGTGTTTGGACAGGTGATGTATAAGGGAAATCATTTTGAATTGTGTGGAGGTCAATTTCTTAATTTTATCTTCACACTTTTGTCGGTAAAAAATGGTCATTTTAAGTTATACAACGAAAATCAATTATACTCTTATTTCTGTCTTTTCTCCACGTGATTTGTAGAAAATGCATGAACACGTTGTGGTTTGTAGAAAGAGAAGCTAAAGTGCACCTCACGAGAAAGTTCCCGATCCACAAATATTTCAACTACACATGGCATAAAAATTTCCAACGTTGTTGTAGATTATTTTTTTTATACTGAACGTTGTTGTAGATTTGCCTCCCCTCTTTCTAAACAATTGATTTTATGAAAATTATATTAACATTTTAATCGATTAAATTAAATTATGACACAGATGTGATCTTTTTTTTTAAGGTTATAAGAGTATTTTTTTTACACTTATTTGATTATGTCCTTTCATTTAATTTAAACCACACAAAAATTCAAATTTATTTTTACTCGATTTCTCTTTTCTCTAATTATGTCTCTTTTTTTTTTCTCAATACTATTTTACTCCTCATAACCAACCAGAGCATTAGCATCGTGTGCTTTTGTAAGTGTTGTTGAAAGACAAATTTGATTATTGTATTTTTTTTCCATAATAAAAAGTGGTGCTGTTTTAATATATGTTATTAATCTGATTGCTAAGTGATACAGGATTTTTTTTTAATTTAGATTTTTTCCATGAAGCAGCTTCACAAAATAGGGATGAAAGTATTGAATTAGTACTGTACACGGCCTGATTAAGACTAATTCTTTGTTCGGTTAGAGAAGAAAAGAGAAAAAATGAGAAGAAATTTTAAAAATTAATGTAATCCCAAAATGAGAAGAAATTAGTACTATACCTATTTTGATTCAAATATTTCTTTCTCTTTCCCCTTTTTTCATTTATTTTCTACAAAACCAAACTCATCCTAATAGATTGGCGCAGAAGTAATGTGTTTTTTTATTCCTAATGATATGGCTAACGTTACATGAAATTTAGAGCCAAGGAAATTATGGCTTAACCTAAAAAATTGGTGGTGGCGTGGGCTGATACTCTATCGCATTCACTCACTGAAAGCAAAATTATTGAATACTTACGAAGGCAACATGAGATTTCCCATCATCACGTACACAAAACTTGCGCGAAACATAATGCAAAAAGAATCGTGCTAATATGAAGAAGAAGAAGAAAAATATACCGCAATGGTGTACGGAACATGTGTATCTAATCATGAATATCAGTTGATAGATCCTCCCTGCCATTGACAGGGAATGAGATGTCATCCATTAAACCACCAGTAATAATATATTAGACGGAAAAACATGTCCTATATATTATTATTAAAACAATAGCGTAGAAGCAAGCAAGCATATTCCTCCTATTATTCATTGCAATCATGATATGATTGTTTCTTTTTAATTATATGTATATATAATAATGGGAGAAAAGAATGTATTGGAAAGTTGGAAATGTGTGAAACCAATCATCTCGTGAATTAATATTATGACTAGCTAACCGACACCGACACCGCAAAGAATAGTGTCACGCAATGCTTTCTATAGTGTTTTAGAAAATGTCAATTCTGTGACTTCACATGCATTCTAATTAAACTTTTGCGTCCAAAAATACAATAAACCAAGTCCCTTCCTTCCTTATTTTGTGCTACAGGTAATGGGATTTGTGGTCAAGAGCATAATAATAAGGAATATTGCATTTGGGTTCCACGCGTACTTACAATATTGTCATAGCAACAGATCATAATTCATAAGCTTGCTTGTCTAAGTGTAAAAGAATAATTAAGCAAATAGCTTATCACGAAAATGGCAAAGAAGCTTCCCGTTGGTACTTTTTCATTAATCCTAACGCGGGCTCTGTCAACCCTATGTGTATTTAATTAACTGCCACCGTTGAATCTGAAATTTCTTATTGGACTTGTTCACATGACATTCACACCCCTCTTGTATATATATATATATATATATATATATATATATAAAAGTACATCACTACTTCATCTCATGCATTGAAAGTTGAAGGTCTCAAAAACACATATTACTAAGCAACGTTGAGTTAAGATGGGAAACTACATTTCTTGCACTCTATCAACAGCAGGAAGCAGCAAGCACTGGAGAGGCATAAAGGTGATATTCCCAAGTGGGGAGATTGAGCTGTTGGAAGAAGGAGTTAAAGCAGCAGAACTGATGCTTGAGATGCCGAGCTTCTTTGTGGTGAACACCCGGTCTCTACAAATTGGACGAAGGTTTAGTGCACTGAACGCAGATGAAGAGCTTGAGTGTGGCAACGTGTATGTGATGCTTCCGATGAAGAGGCTTAACTCTTTGGTCAAAGCATCTGACATGGGTGCCTTGTTACTCACTGCCAAAAGGGTATCTGCAAAAAAAGTGATTCCTGCAGAGAAAGAACCTGAGTTGAAGTTGGATTGTGACGACATTCAAGAGTTTTCTAGCCCCGAGTTCATGCACAGGTTGTCTATGAGCAGGTCAAAGAAGCCATTGCTTGAAACCATAGCAGAAGAACCTGTGTGTTCATGATCATCATGATCCATCTATCTCAGTTTGTGATTCACTGCCTTCCATGTTTAGTTACCAGTTACGTACGTACAGGACACCATTTAATTTAGGATTGGAATTGTATGTATTACTAAAACTAATTCTAGACATGTACTAATAGGCTATTCTTATATTCAATTGTTACATTTCATTTCATAAAACATCAATCCAATCGTAGGTTTTCGATTAGGATATATTAAGAGCGAAATTTATAATTAATGTCCATTTGGTTCTGGTCTGGTGTCTAATATTAACTTTAGCTAGATATATATCGTTTCACATATATCGCAAGATTTAATTGAAAAAATTTGGTTGCCGTTTACTAGATTGAAGGAAGGAATATCGTGTCAGAAAATATTAATGAAGCTGTAAAACTTGCACCACCTGTCCAGCATCTAATGATTTGCTTATATAGGTTATATGGGTTTTTGGATGATCTCTTATTAACAAGAAGAATGATACACAAACACATGTTTATTTTAAACATTTCATTAATATCTCTAAATTTTCTTTATTTTTTTTCTAACTATAATATCTATATTTTTCTCTCTGAAGTCTTATAGTCTTATGAGTATTTATGAAACATTTTTCTCTTATTAAACCTGAATTCACCCATCATGTTAATAATACTATATAAAAGTAAAATTAATGGACCTACGTAAACAATAATAATAAGTTTCATTATAATGATTTATTTGTGCCTTTTCTTTTCCTAATATTCATATATGATTAAGGGTCTTCCTATATACAAACGCCAACTCAGTTTTTCTACATCCAAACTTTTTTTTTGCTTTTTACAGCAACTGTCTGTGTCGCAGATTGTCTATTTATGTTTAAATTCCCTTTTCAGTTTTAAGCAAACAGGCGCGGACATTTTCCTTAGGCATCTCATATACGCGGCTTTCAATGAACTATATCAATCAAAGCAAATTATCTTCCTTTGGTCTACGCTGTTATTCATTATTGTTGTCTGTATGTGTTTCGAAACTTTTATTAACTCACTGATATCATATTGGATCATTGTGTTTTTTCCCCCTACCAATTCAATTACCGTTATTTTTGTTAACTTGTATTAATCTTGAAAGCAGTCCGTTCTTAAGCTTATATAGAATTTTAATACCATATTAAACCATCGTTAATTCACACTATTTTCACAATTTACTCTTTAATTTCAGAAGTATTTTTTCCATTTAGTTCTACGTGATAAAACAAAATCATCTGTCTTGACAATATGACACTTTTTTATTTTATTATTTTCTTTCTAACAATATATTTCATACCATCGTTTAATCATGGTGATATTTCTTGTGTATAAAATCCAGATTTAAAAACACCCGAAAACATACTAGTACTATTAGGAAATGTATAACAAGTGCTCACAGTTTAGGAGTTCAAAATGTTTATTAAGGGAAAAAAATATTAAAACAAAATCCTCATATGACCCACGAGGAAATCTATTAAAGCTACAAGTACACATTAAGACAATTTCTGCTATAATACTTATTATGATCAAAGGTTTATACTATTACCTAAACGTAACTGATCTAAATTCAATGGGGGTAATACAAAATTATGAAATTTACATTGCTATGTACAGAAATGGTAGCAGGTAGCTAGCAAAACAAGTGTCATTTTCCATAAGGTCTTGGTATCATCACATATGCACCATGCTCCCAAGTTCTGCCCGGTTATAATCTAGTTTGGCAGATCATTTCAGCTACCTCACCCATGACGCTTGTCCCTCTAATTTCTAATAGGTGCAGAGCCAAGTCTTCTTCGTTCAACTGTCTTAATCCGTTGCTCATTCTCTTCAATATACCCACATCAAGTTCCTGGATCCACAGTGGTGTGCAACTCACCATCAAGCTCATAACCCCAGACACATATGCACGCCAAGTAGCACAATCACAGCGAAGAGATATTTTTCCATCTAGTGCATTTGCAAGAAATTCAAAATGAATCTCAAGGACCTTTGGTCTTCGTTTTGATGCTGGCGATGAAGAGTCGATACCCCAGGCAAATGTCCCACCAAGTACCGCAAAACATGCAAGTGCATAACCTCTCAGCATAGCAACCACAACTCCAGATTCTCCCCCTTCCTGCTCTAACCCTTGGGCCGATAAAAACCATGAAGGCAGAGTTTCTGTAATCAAAGATTGAACCAAACCTGAACCACCAGATATCCAAAGAATTGAAGCCCCAAGAAGAGCGGCATGCTTAACACGTGTCATCGATGCAGCAAGAGAAACCTGTCCATATCTCATTCCATACTTAGTCTTCTTTAGCTTCTCCACTTCACCCTTGGGCAACCCACCATTTGCTATATCTCTAACTGAAAGCATTAAAAGAGATACAATTTCATCTGTCAAGAACATGACATCTCTAATAGACCTGTAAACTCTTAAGTAGAGAAACCCAGGCGCAACCGGAGTGAACCCTCCGGAGTAGTGAGAACCAAAGCCATGACCAAGGAGGGTGCCAACACCACCATTATTATAAATGCAGGCAGAACCAAGCCCAAGGGTGGAGGCGAAGCAACTTCTTAAGAGCTGAACTACGGCATCCCTGCTGTGGTGGAATACAGTTGCAGAAGCAGAGAATACAAAAAAGTCACTCCAGCGCTTCACCTTCTGAGCCCACAAAGCACCTACAATGGGCATGCAAGGCCAGGGGCAACCAGAAGAAAGGGAAATCAAAGATGGGCCAGCCAAAACAACGAAGCGCTCACAAGATTTATCCAGTTTATATGTTATTGTGAGACTCAGAAAAGCCGCCAATGGCAAAGGAAGTGTAGCTGGAGCATTCCCATCTGTTTACAGCAGTTAGAAATGTAGTGTCAACCGATTGATTTAATAAACCTGATGTGTGATGTCAAAATAAATAGAAAATGAAAACATGGTTTGCCAAAAACTCGAGACAGTGAGTTGATATTTCTATGTCAACATTTAGCAGGTAGCTAATTGTGAATTTATTCATCATGCACAAATTACTCCCAAAAATTTATATGAATATGCAAAACATGACAACTTAGTTGGTCTATAGGGAGAAAATGACAATGCTGCAAAAATCACCCAGGAAAGGATAAAATGAACATGCAAAAAGGGATTTAGCTAAGGATTTCTGTTTAATTAATATTTCCACAAATAAATAAAGTAAACTTAACAAACCTATAGCGAGGCTAGGGACATCAACACCTGTGGCCGCTAGAATTTTCTTGATTTGTTGCTCAACAATAGATAAATTTGCAGCAGGGCTTGGCCAATCAGTTCCATTCATAAAAGCAGGCTTCCATATGCCACGTGTTACTTCAGATGATAAGTAGCTTACAATGGTACCCAAAGTTGCCGGAAGAAAATCAGCAAGATCTTTGAGACCTAAGATAAAATCAAGCAGATAACTTCCTAAGCAAACAGCCTTAGAAAAGTTTGAAAGTTAAGACATTGGCAACCCAGTTTAATGAATTCCCAAACATACAATTTTTATATTAACATACATTTAATCAAACAAGTTAATATATGCCAACTTAAAGAAGCATGGACTTACCTAGCATTTGGCCTAGCTTTTATCTTTGAAGATACTACTACTAAGTTGAAGTAATAAAAAAACTTCTAATGTTTGGTATTTTATGGTTTTTTAGCTTAATTGCAAACTTCTACATTAATAGTGATTGTCAAACAATTGGAATACACTACTAACATGTCAATACTTGGAGTACACATCATCAAGATCAGTGAGCACATAGCTATTAGGATTCGGGAGGCATGGTTTTTTGAGAATGCATATGGAGCTTGATACCCAGGAAAACATCACATAACTAAGAGCAAGCTTTGAGGATGATAGGATTGTGGCCGAGACTAAGAATGAGCCTCATGAGGTAATAGAATGAAATAAGGGCATACATATTGATGAGGAAATAGTAGCAGATTACAACTTTGAAGGAATAGAAATTGGGCGAGTGTAGGCGGTTGAACAAGAGATCACCAATGAGGAGCTATGTGACAAACTTGGAGGTTGTCAATCAGGCCATGGACAAGGAGGGAGGTAAGTTTTCAAAATAGAGAAGCAGAAAATCATGTGAAAGTTCCATCATTTATTTATTTATTTTCATTAAAAAAAAAAAAAGGCTCCTTTTATTTTTGAACTCTCAAATTATGTTTACCTCAACTTCTCCTTTTAAGGAAAAGAGAATCTCTAAAAAAAGCTAGGTCCAACACTACTTATTGGGAATGCAAGTTCTAAAACAAAGATCTTGAACCAATTGTCCTTGTCCATGGCCAAAAAACTATTGCAACAACCGGTGTCCAGTCCAAACAAAGAAGAGAGGAAGCTTAAGGAGCTTGAAAACTAAAATTGAGGAGGATGAAGGTGATGATAATGATGATTCATAATTTGATGTGAAGCTAAAAATGACTGGGAGTGACAAGATGCCACCTAAGTGTCTAGTATTGGAATTGGAATTCACTATTTTTCCTCTAGGGACCAAACAATACAATCATTAGTTAGACATGCAATATTATCTTTTGGAGTATCTCTTCTATATACCTACCTACCAAACAATACCTCTTTTCTTACATCCTCCCAAATTTTAGTTAGACATGAAAGATAGAATTCCTCTTCTCTTACATCCTCCTCTCCTCATTAACCTTGCAAATCACCTCTATCTAACTAATTACAATAACTGTCCTAACTATCTTTATCTTCCTAACTCTTGGCAAATACTGTATTTATTTCACTGACAAATGAACACGGATAATCAAGTGAATGAGAAGACAATTACATGAGATTTTGGTAGAATAATATCATTTTTATTGTGTGTGTGTGTGTCTATAAATAGTCACTTCACTTGCCAAGTTATTCCAAGAATTACAGGTCATATTCAATTTTCTTTCATATTTTCACAGGACATCTTTATTCCACAGCTCTGGCATTCTCACATTTTAAAACATGAAAGCCTTAGTATAATCCTGAAATAGTTCTCAATGATACATAATGATTAAATCAATTTAAAAAAGGCTTGAATATATCCATGAGTAAACTGGGCAAACCTGTAGCCAATTCACGGGGAGAGAGTCTTCCGTGAGCACAAGCAGTGAGAGCAGCATCAAGAACAAATGGAGTTGCTTCAAGGATGTCCCATGCAGGCACTTTGAGTTTCATCAAAGCATCATCCAATGAAGAAAGAGATGAATTGCTGCTCCCTGAAGTTGTAGGTGTCAATGACTGAGCACTTCGATTTATTTTCTTGCACATCATGCTAAGTAGTGCTTCAACGATCTGAGAAACTGGCCCTCCCGGTGCAAGAGTATTGCAGGTGGATGCAATACATTCTTGATGTTGCCGATACCAAATGTTCAATTTTGGAAAGGAATCCATAAATAAGGGCTCGAGAGAAAAACTTATCATTTTTGAAAATCTTCTACTTCTTACTCGATCTCTCGGTGATTTCCCAAAGGATGCTAACATACAATTCCGAACCAATAAAAGGTACTCAGGACCTAATTGTGATCCTAATGCTGGAGTTGCTGCACCCCCCATCACATGTTCAACGGGTGGACGATCAAACCGCCATAATCTCAGCAGGAGAATAAATGCATTAGAGAACACTGCATGACAAGTGAGTTTTTCACCAGTTACAGCAGTCCATGAGACATTAGGAACAGATGATCCAAAAGCTTCGCATATTGGCATTAAGACAGCTGCAAGTAGTGGAACCTGAAAGAAAGTAAATGCATAGGATCAGCCAACAAACTAAAAGTAGTGTAGAATCAGCCAACAAACTAAAAGCAGGAATAGTTATTATTGAGGTCCCACATTGACCAGAGATATGACCAATGTAGTTCTCATAAGGATTGGGCAGTCTTCACCATACAAGATGGTTTATGGGGTTGAGTTAGGCCCTAATCCTAAATTCTAAAATGATATCAAAACATATCCTAGATTTGTTATTGGGTCACCCATATGTGTCTACACTCTAGTTGTCTATTCCTAGATGTTGGGGTGTTGTTACAGGGCCACCAACATTTGTCCAAGCTTTAGATGTCCAGTCTTAGTGTGTGTGAAGGGGTGTGCATCAACTAGAGATATGGTCAATGTAGTTTTTATAAGACTTGCACAATCTTCACTTTACAAGCTAGTTTTGTGGGGTTTGATTTAGGTGGCCATAGGCCCATGTTATATGATGATATCAGAACCCATCTTAAACCTGTCATTGGGCCACCCATACTTGTCTCCATTCAAAATGTCTATTCCGAGGTGTGAGAGGATGTTGTCATTGGGCCACCCACATTTGTCCATGCTCTAGATGTCTAATCCTGCATGTGAGAGGGGGTGTTGAAATCCCATATTGACTAGAGATATGGTCAATATAGTTCTTATAATGCTTCACCAGTCCTCATCTTATAACCCAGTTTTGTGAGGTTAAGTTAGGCACCAAGTCCAAATTCTAATAGTTATCAACCATTCCCTTCTCTGAAAAGAAAATATTAAAATTGGTTTTGATTGATAGTACCTTAAAATTGAATAAGACAATTTTCCTTGTCAGTGTGTGTATTGGGGAGGGACATTCTCAAAAACATTTTCCTCTTCATATTAGTTATCCCTTTTCTTTTGAGTAAAAAAGATTGTAAACCACTTGCTATGTACATGTAAGAGACAGAATACACATTAAATCTGAACATACCACGCCATGTAGGGAGAATATCTGAACACTGTCTACAGATGAAATTCCCACCAGAAAGACATTCAAAAAAGGAGCATGGCTAATCAAATAGCTTTCTGTCCCAGAATATTTAGGAGGAACGGGAGGTGAAAGCATCTTTATGATGAAAAAAACTATGTGTTCCTGCAAACAATGATAATCGTTATAATCATGAAAGTAAAAAACAAAAAAAATGGAAAAAGAATGGGAAGCAAACAAAATAAATTATTTAAAAAAAGAAGTGTAGTCTAGTATGATTTTCTAATTATGGAGAAAATTAAATTAAAATGGTGTTGGGATCACCTGCACATTCCAACCACGTACTAAAGATGCCCCACAAAGAATGGTAGCAGCAGATATCTTTTCTTCATCCGAGCCTTTGATTGCAAATTCAAATACTTTCTCAATCTCTGCTAAGCTTCCATTACATCCACGAGCTTAAATTCAGTTGCATTACCACTAGTAAATATACAAAATAGAGCATCTGATATACCTGACTTCAGGAAACAGAAAGGTGTAACTGAAGCCAAGGTATTAAGCAATACTACAGCCAATTAGACAGCAACCACTTTCAAACAGTCATTTCTTTGACTGTGTCTCTCTAGTTAATATCTACATATTCATTTCTACTTTGACAAGGAAACAAGTAATTTTCTATTTTCTTTAAATGAAAATAAGCCTCTTTATCCAAGATACATTGGATGGGAGTAATTAACCCATAAACTGTATTTTGCATATCACATTCACTTATTGTCATTTTTCTAATAACTTAATATATTTTAAATCCTGGATAGCAGCGTGTAGCAGCCAATCCCAAAAACATTATAGCAAGATAACAGACAACGTGTTGTTAATTGTTACCACAACTTGAAATTAGGAGCTCTACCCAAATCAACAACCATCTCAACCCCCACTTCAGTTCAGGATGAATAAATTATTAAATTTCATGATAATGGAATTTTCTAACAACTATAACTATAAAATTATTGTTTTCCTTCGGGGGAGTGAGGGAGTTAGAACTGCAAAAAAGGACAACCAAAACCATGGACATTAGATGATTAGACAAGAAACAACAAAGCTTTCCCCTAAAGTACAGCACTAAATGATGTCGAGTAATATAAATTGAAGCAGGATGAATACTGTAGTAGGAATTAGATTATTACAGTGAAACTAACGAGGAAATGAAAAAGTGAAATAGAAAAACTAGACAAGATAATAAGTTTTTAGTTTTGCCATAGCTGATTTGCCATGTGGAAATAGCAACTCCCACAGAGCACATGTAATGTATGAGAGCAGAAAATGATACATGACATAGCAGCATACCTAGAAGCAGGAGTTGCAACTAAGACATTAACCAATGGAGGAGTTAGTTGTGATCCCTTCATCAATGATGACCAGCTAGGTAAATGGTTAGGAATACTATGAGGCAGCTGATTGAAAGGTGCACTCACATAACCAGGCCAGAAATACGCTGAGGTATCAAGCAGATGTCTTGCAATACAAGCCTCAACAATTAGATGCCTTAAGTTACCAGCTGCAAGACAACACAAGATGATGAACTGTCATTCACAAACCAAAGAGGTGTAATCAGGGGCCCAAGACAAACATATGAAAATACCCTTATGAGACCACCACATCTGAGAGCAAAATAAACAGAAGAAAACAGAAACCAGATCATTAACAACAAAAATATGATTAAATCCCATGGGACCAAGCTTAATTGGAAACAAGAAACTATTGATGTCTTTAATTATGATGAGTATGAGAGAGAGAAAGAGAGAAGGGTCAAGTTGGATGCCCCTGAAATTCATTAAGCAACAATTATCATCAGGATAAACGAAAGCAGGCTCATATTGTGGACCATATTGTCAATTTTTTTTATCATGAAATTTCTGTATATTTTAGTTATAACTGTATGAAGAAGATACAATTGGACACAAGTGTTTTTAATTGTTCTTAAAACTGTCAATTTATTTTTATTTTAGGACCTCTCCAACTTAGAGTTCTTTCTACAACCAAACACCATTAGAGATTCATATTATAGAAGCAATTACTTACAACAGTTTGTGGGCAAGTCATTCACATTCGTATTTTCCAAGTATCCACTATGTCCTGATACAAACAAGGTAGCCTTGGCAGCAGCCTGATTGGCTCCCCAAATAACAGATTGAGGAGGAGTGAGTAAATTCTCATAATCACCCAATAGCTGTAAGCTGGTAACCAATTCCCCATGACGCTCTCCCAAAGCCTGTTTGTCCATCCTTTGATTCGCTGGGCTATGTTCAGCTTCTTCAATAAGTTCGCCTTCCTCTTCTTCAATAAGGTTAGCAACTACAAGGGTTGTAATGCACAATAACATAGACAAGCAGGTATCAAGGCGAGGTACAGGCCCCTCTCCTGGATCCCTCTCCTAAGAAAAGGGGGAGAAAATGTACTTAAAACAAGTTAATAGAATCCAAAATTAGAGTCACTGGTTGGATTTAGTAGAAAACCAGTAAATCAGTTCAATGTAAACCTACAAACATAATAAAAACAGAATAGATATGCTGCAATATATTACCCTTTGAACTAGCCGTAGCGCTGCAATCCATAAACCTAAAAAGGCACTGTGCCATGCAGTACCATTAACAGCTTGCAAAGCCTTAACCAACCCTGCAATAAGCCAACAACCACTTCAACGAAGCAATTCAATCATGCATCAAAAACCAAAAGTCTTATGAATGTAAGATGCAGTGATGTTCAGTAACAGTTCCGACAGTGAAATTTCTGAATACCAGTAAGTGCTTCAACAGCACTAGCTTCTGCTACATGATTGCCATCCATTGCATCCTCAAGGATAAGATCAATAGGAAGCCAAAGCAAAGACCAACTATCGTGACGAGACTGAACCGCACAAGAGTCGGCCATGACAGCATTGAGTTCCAGCGTAGGTGTTGCTTTCCACTCGGAACACAGAAGCTTAATCCCAGTAGTGGAGTTGAAATCCAAAGGCAAAAGGGACTCAGGAGTGACGTTCTTCAAGCTCCTCAACACGGTGGAGTTTGCCGCAAGCCGCTGCAGCTGGTGAAGAAAAGGTCCCCAATGCGCCGGCCTACAAATAAACATCCATCCACCAACTAAAAATGTGAACATCCTAATGAGAGAAAACCTAAAAGATTAAATTCCTAAGATAGAAGAACACGTAAGGAAGGAACAATATATAAGGCTTGTCATGTATCATAATCCTAAGTAACGAGCAAGCCGTTGTGAAAAAGAGGGGGGTAAACACAGCCAATGAATAATAAGTAACCAGACAAGGGAACATCAGATATATGTTTCAAATTGCAAGCAAAGCTAAAATGAAGAAAGGTGAGGGTTTAAATACATGTTGCGCTGAACCAATGCAAGGATCCGGGAAGTGAGTTTGTGATGAAGAAAGCGCGAAATGATCTGAAGGGACATGGCAGTGTTTTTAAGGCGCAAGGGATCGTTGTTGTTGTCAACAACGAGGAAGATATCGGGATCGGCGGGGAGGAAGCGGGGGGTGTGCTGGAGCAAACCTTCGTCGGCCAAGGAGGCTTCGAGAAGCTGAGAGACGAGAGTGAAGAGAAAGTGAACGAGAACGACGCCGGGTGGAGGGTCGTGGGAGGAATAGAGTTGGGAGAAGTGAAGAAGGTGATGGATGGAGGACATGACTTGGGGGTAATTGGGGAAGTGGATGTGGAGGGAGAAGGCGTGGCGGCTAAGGAGGTCCATGTAGAGAGTGTAGGCGGCGGGGTGGAGGCGGCGAAGAGGGACGACGCGGGAGGAGAGGAGGGAGAGGGCAAGGAAGGGAGGGAGGAGTCTGAGGGACATGGCTTTGTCGAGGAACTTCCAGGTGATGGGAAGGTGATTGTCGAAGCAGATGTGGGAGACGAGGCGGTGGGCAAGGTCGATGGATGGGAGGGAGACGCCGGCAGAGTTGAGGGCGGAGCTGACCTGGATGGACCATAGCAGAGGGTCTGTCTTCTTCTCCTGGGCCCACTTAGTTACTTCCATAACTCCATCCCAGACCCCCATCACTTCACCTTCCAACAACGCAGCAGAAACAGATCCCTCTCTCTCTCTAATTTTGAAAAGTCCGCTTCTGCAACTCCCTCCCCTCCCCGTGTTACTTTTTCAAGACGCCGTCCATCGCTTTCCCCATTTTCCAAATTCAACACCTTCTATACCAATATTGTATTCTTTTTTTATTCATTACATAAGATAAGATTACCACATTTTTTTTTTAAGTAAAATTGTTTCAAACAAAGCAAGTCGGTCTGCATTTTTTAGCATGGAATGGAATCGGATCATTTCCTAAAGATCTTGTCTCACTTTTTGTCTAACCAATAATAATCACACACTAAAATAACAATAATCTCATCTTTTCTTACACCATTTTTCTTCATAAGTAAAAAAAAAAAAACACATTTACTTAATATATTAAAAATAGTGCAGCACAAATCAATGTTATTTAAGAATTTAATTAGAGTGCATTAATTGTCATGTTTATTGATATTTATAATAATTACATTAATTACTTTAATATACTTGGTTGAATGTTTACATAATTGATTTTAAATTTAAAAAATAGATTTCAATATTATTTTTTTTTAAAATAACATGTGATGAAGAAAAGCAAAATAAAGAAAGGTTGCATCCTATGCAAATGACCTAGGGAAAAAAATATACACCTAATTACTAATTAGAGAGAAAGCTATATATATATATAAAGGGTAAAAGTAATATAATATTACAAGAAGAAAGAAATAAAAAACAAGGAGAATTTTTTATAGGATCTACGTACTACTGATTAAACTAAGAAAAAAATCATAAAGAACTTAAAGAAAATACATAATGAAAATTTCAATATTCAATTTATTTTTACCCTAATCTCTCACATAAGAGATCATATACTAGGGTTGGGAATTACAAAATAAAAGTCCAAATATAAAAAGGTCTAGTAGACAATAAAAGACAAATAAAAAATAGCTAATAATTACTTGAGCCCAACATAATGCTTTAGCCACATTAATGGTTGCTTCTTTCTACCAGGCCTAGTGTGGCCCATTTATGGTCCAACAACAATACCACCATCTCCAAAAGCCACTTTGTCCTCAAAGTGGGAAGGTGTGGGGTCCATGGAGAAGGGCCAATGAGAAGCAAAGGCACAAATTGGTGAGGTGAAAATGGGAGGAATAGTCTCAACCCTTAATGGGGAAAGATTGGACAATGGGAGTTGAACTTGGGGAAGGGGTTGTTTTTGTTGTGGAATAATTATTGAAGGGTTAGATGGGGAAAAGGAAAAGTCCTTGAGAAGATAGGGAGATAGTGATCGTTAGGGAATCTCAAAGGAACTCTCGTGGTGGGTGCCAACTAAGTTCAAATTAGAGAGTGGAGAATTGGGGTGGGATTGGAAAATGTGACGATCTGGACAATGCAGAGTAAAGGAAGGAAAAGGTTGCGTCAGAGGGGTAGCTTGAGTTAAGGGCAAGGGAGTCTGACTTACCAACTTATTCATTTTTGAGTTTGGGTTATTGGAAATGGAGAGAGACTTCGAAGTAAATAGAGTTAGGTCCCAGGGGGGTTCACGTTTGAGTTATTGTCGGAAGCTAGAGAACCAGAGCCATGGGTCAAAGAGCAAACCAACTAAGAAGGAAGAAGGTGTAGAGTAGATGGTGGGTGAATGTTATGAAAGGGTCACATGAGAGAAACATGAAACACTAGGTGAACACGAGATGTTTTTGAGAGTTAGATCTCATAAGGCATAACACTTATTCATCGAAGTTAGATATCATAAGGCAACGTGAAATAGTGTGTTGGTGATAGTTCTAGAGCTTC
>CM023947.1:30270961-30287761 GCA_013407115.1 Glycine latifolia | reverse complement strand
CAATCCACTATCACATATCAATCTCCTTTTTTCTAAGAGTAATCGCGCCAAAAGAAATTTTAGCTACCGTGTTTGGGTTCTCTCCCACTCAAATCTTCCCCCTTCTCCAAATCAAATCCACCTCCAATGACCATCCTCCCAAACACTCATATCCCACCTCCATTTAGCAAGTAAAGAATCATTAAAAATCTTTATGTTCTTCACATTGATATCCCCACTTCTCCTTAGGGCAACAAATTTTGACCCACTTTAACAAAGTAATTTTCCTTCTACCTTCCTCACACCCCACAAAAAATCTATATGCCCCTTTCTTATCAATTTTACAACACCCTCGGACATTTAAAAAAAAAAAAGATAAGTAGAATAAAGGAAGAGATGACAATAAAAAATTAGTAAGCACACTTTATTGGCAAAAGATAAAATCTTATTCTTCCACATTACCAATTTTCTGTCAATCTTCTTCAAAATCGGCCTCCAAGTATTCACCTTCCTTGGGTTAGCCCCCACTGGTACCCCCAAATAAACAAACAGCAAATACATCAACATGTAAAATGTTAGTAAAAGAATCTAAGGTGTTTCCCTCTTATCCCACTCCTCCCAGGCACTCTTAAAGAAGTTTACCAAACCAACTCAAACCCTCTCAACATACTTTTTTTTTTTTGGTCAGGACATTACTGAAAGATACTTATCCAAAGAAAAGTGTGTTATCAACATATTGTACGTAAAACATCAACCTTCACACAATTCCGTCCAACCATGGAAGAAAAGTAAAAGAAAAGTTTTTGATGCACGCGGTGGAACCATTACGGTACCTGTGTTTGTCATGACTCGCGAATTCTCGTATCTTTTCCCAAGAGTTATAAACGGAAGTCACTGCACTCTTATTATATGCATTTTCTTTTCAACTTCGGTTTCTATAATACATTATTGTATTACCATTATTACCACCTCGTGCAATCTGGTGATACACCGCATCCGCATGGATCTTTAAGCAATATAAAATATTAAAATTATAAGGAAGTTTCATGATAAGATAAATAATTGAAATAACCGCGTGATGAAATTATTTCAGTTTAATAATCTCAGATTTGAATATTGGATATATGACTGCATTAAAAAGAAATTTTTTTGTTGTCCATAAAAGTTCTACTTAATCGAACACAATTGTCTTTTAAGAAAAGATGCATGGGATCTACGCCAAAAAGGATAAATAATTGAAATAAATAAACAAGGAGGCAACTTATATATAATAATGCATGTAGCAAGATTAGTTTACTTGCGTTTGGCAGTAGCGCAGCTGGGTTGACCACAAAATAATGGTTTGGTAAAAAGAGGTAAAGGTAGAAGAAAGAAGCATCACTTTCTCTTTCTCTTCCTATATATTCCTCTCTTCACAAAACACATTGTCGCATGAACATTGACCAGTGTTGCAATATGGAAAGCTCTAGAGAGTTGGCAGCACCACTGCTAGTGCTGAGAAAGAGTGGTGAGCAAGAGAATAATAATGGGGTGGAGAGTACATTTTGCCAAGAGTTGAAGAGGGTAAGCTCCATGGCGGCTCCAATGGTTGCTGTCACGGTGTCGCAGTACCTTCTACAAGTTGTGTCTTTGATGATGGTGGGACATCTTGGGATATTGGTCTCCTTCTCTGGAGTTGCTATTGCTACCTCTTTTGCTGAAGTCACCGGATTTAGTGTCCTTGTAAATATATATACAACTCCTCCTTTTTCTCTATTTTTCATTCTATATATGATATGGCTACCCTTTATTGTTTTTCTTAGTTTTAATTGAACTTTAAAAAGGTGCCATTTAGCTTTTGCTTGGATTCAACTATATAATCTTTTAGACATATAAGCTTGTATTCTATTGGAAAGCTAGTTTCTGATTCTTGGGCAGAGGGCTCTTGATCCAGTTAATTAGTACCAACGGGCTATCATTTAGTTGATTCTTAATAGATTGACTAGTTAAATAATTAATAAGCCATATTTTGGGGTGGATTGGATTTTAATATAGAAAATAAATAGCATTCTATTGGTTATTTGTGTTTGATACAGTTCAGTTTCGTTGATAAACCTTCTTTTGAAACTGGATCTGTACAAACAGTTGAAAAGGTTTTTTTAGGCTGCGCGTACAGTATCTTTTCTTATACCTGCGTGAAGACTCTGGGTAATAGAGTAGGAAGTTTTTTTTTTTTTATTCAACATAAAAACATTTTGGCTAGTTTAGCCATTAATATTAGTCTTTGTGTGTATATATTGAAATGCCTAAGTCAATCTTATTGACTGATGAGTACTGTGGTTGCAGTTGGGAATGTCCGGTGCATTGGAAACTTTATGTGGGCAAACCTATGGTGCGGAGGAGTATAGGAAGTTTGGAAACTACATTTGGTGTGCGATTGTGACTCTGACATTGGTTTGTCTCCCGATATCTCTGGTGTGGATATTCACTGATAAAATACTCATGCTGTTTAGTCAAGACCCTGAAATTTCTCATGCAGCTCGTGAGTACTGCATATACCTCATTCCAGCTCTATTTGGCCATGCTGTTCTTCAAGCTCTCACTCGCTACTTCCAGACTCAGAGTATGATCTTTCCCATGGTTTTCAGCTCAATCACCGCACTGTGTTTGCATGTTCCTATTTGTTGGGGTCTGGTTTTTAAGTTGGGACTGGGACACATTGGAGCTGCATTAGCCATTGGAGTCTCGTATTGGTTGAATGTGGTTTGGCTTGCAATTTATATGATCTACTCTCCGGCTTGTCAAAAAACCAAGATTGTCTTTTCTAGTAACGCTTTACTTAGCATTCCAGAGTTCTTGAAATTAGCTATCCCTTCGGGACTCATGTTTTGGTAAATTTGTTTGTTTGTTTGTTTGTTTGTTTCTTAAATAACATTTTTAGTTCTCCTAATTAATTAATTACATTTTCACATTAATTTCTATGTATGTATATAGTTTTGAATGGTGGTCCTTTGAGGTGCTTACATTACTTGCGGGGATTTTGCCTAATCCTCAACTTGAAACTGCAGTTCTGTCAGTCTGGTGTGTGGATTAAATTTATTTTCCATTATTATTATTGAAAGGCAAATACACTTGCTGAAGTGATCTTCTCATTAACTTTTTGATCATTCTTATGTTTCTTGCAGCCTTAACACAACCACATTGCACTACTTTATTCCTTATGCTGTTGGAGCCTCTGCAAGGTAAGGGTTTGGTCCAAATTTGCCTTTTTTTGGTGCTTCCAACACACACTTTACTTATTCTGATGATGGATGTTTGCAGCACTCGGGTTTCAAATGAACTAGGGGCAGGGAATCCAAAGACAGCAAAAGGTGCAGTTCGAGTGGTTGTGATTCTCGGGGTGGCAGAGGCAGTTATTGTGAGCAGTGTCTTCCTTAGTTGCCGACATGTATTAGGATACGCGTACAGCAATGATAAGGAGGTAATCGATTACGTTGCAGAGATGGCTCCACTCTTGTGTGTGTCTGTTACTGCCGATAGTCTAATTGGAGCACTATCAGGGATTGCGAGAGGGGGAGGATTCCAGGAAATAGGGGCTTATGTGAACCTCGGAGCCTATTATCTTGTGGGAATTCCCATGGGTTTGTTATTGGGTTTTCATCTGCAACTTAGAGCCAAGGGCCTTTGGATGGGAACTCTATCAGGCTCTCTTACACAAGTCATTATTCTTGCTATTGTAACAGCACTAACAGATTGGCAAAAAGAGGTTCGTTCGTTCCTTACTTACATTACGTATCCTGTATAAATACCACAAATGTTAACCAGTGTCCTTAGAATATTAGTTAAAGAACTAAAAAACAAAAATATTTATTATGTGAATCGTAGGAGAGTCTAAAAAAATCATTGAAAACACAATTTTTTGCCCTTCAATAAAAATATGTCTGCTTTTAAGTTCTTTAACCAATTTCCTTAGGACATTAGTTATCATTTGCCATAGATATTAATGTTTCCACAAATTCAATTAAATGACTGTATTTTGTGGTTGTTGCAGGCAACTAAAGCGAGGGAGAGAGTAGTTGAGAACTCAATTAAAGTTTACTATGAAGCTTAAGAAAACTGAAAAATAAATGAGTTGTACAAGTGCCTACAAAACGATGTTTTGGTTTCTGCATTGACTGTCATCTGCAGTGGAGTGGAAAGATAGTCATATAGAGGATAGTGAGTGTGTCAAGTTTCTTTATGGCCCTGTTGTATCTGTTTTTTTGTTGAAGAGATTTAATTATGTTAACATACACAACTTGTTGGTGTGAATATGTGATGGAATTTTGTACTGGATTTGTGCCTCTGGCGTCTGATAATTCAGATGCCACAAATTTAATGAATATGCTTCAGTCTTCAGTTACACGTTTCACTGGTTTTTTATTTATTTATATTTTACGTTGTTAGCTTCCCCTAGCATGACGAAACATATCCTCGAGTCCACATGAGCTGATCTACTTCGATTTTTGTACTAGATCTGATCCTTCATATTATCAATTTACAAAAAAAGTTATCAAAATTATAAATAGTTTTTTTAATATAAATTGAAATTTAATGGTTAAAATTGATTATATATTATAACTATTAAATTTTAATAAAATAAATGATAAAGATAAATCACGTAATTCTTTTTTTTTATACAAAATAAATAGAATAATTTTTGAAGTAACGCAATTCCTCCTCATTAAAAAAATATATTGTTAACGTTTTCCTTCTCTAAAAGAATCCTACAACATGAGGTGTGTTGCAATTAATTTATTCCTTGGCTAGCTGCCTCCTCTATATCATTAAATCAAACAAATAATAAGTTCCAATACATAATTAATAAATGATTGAATTCCTTATATAAGTTGATAAAAGTTCATTTCTTTATTATGTGTATGAAAATATTTTGTTCGGAGAAACAAAACTTACGTCAATAATTTGGAAGATTTGTCTTGTGACTTTTAACTATATAAATATCTTTCTTTCAAGAAAAATAAAATACAAAACATGTTTGTGATATACATATCCAACTATTCATTTATTGCAATACATTAAGTAATTTTTGGTATGATTTAAAAATATCCTTAACATTTTTAAGAAAGAGTGTTTCCCATATGTTTTTTAGATAAGTTTTTTCAGAAAATTATTTTCATGCGAGGTGAATTTAACTTTTCAAAATTAGAAAAACGTTGAAGTTAGTTCACAATGTTTCACTTTCTACTTAGTAAAAACATTTATCGAAAAAATTGTTCATTTGTACAATTCTCACCAATGCTTTGAGATTGCACGAGTTGGACGGTGGTAAGATACAGTGATGCCGTGATAGATTTAGAAATTTTAAATTGAGAGACAATATTCGTATGTGTAAATTTGAAGAGATTATATTTATATTTTGAATTATTTTATCATATTTAAATTTATAGACATATACTAAAAAAATTATGGGACAATTAACCCAAATTGTATACATATATGTGGATTGTGGTGGGATAGGAGGAAAAGGACATCAAGAAAGATACGGCTGACTATATTAGTTTGATAACCCGTCTACCCGTCTACAAGATTATATCTTTCAAACTTCAAAGGATAACTGGGGTATAAAAGTACAATGTGTATCTTTTTTGGTACAAAATGTATTTTTCACAAGAGAAAATTTACTCGAGTTGGATAAAATAACGGCAAAACTTAAATTTGAACTTATTCGAATTTCAATAAAAAAGAAGAAGAAAGCTTATATTTAAATTCAAAATTATTTACTAAGCTTACACGAATTCTCTAAACTTTTCACTTATTATTCCCAATATTTCTTTGTTATATAACCTTAAAAAAATCCTAGTTTATTCCCTCTTATAACACCGAGCACCTCTATCTTCCGCTAGTCCACTCACATTTCGTGTTTTAAATATGTAAATTGTGTTTGATACCTTTGTTAATTTTATTTTATTTTAATTATTATTATAATAATGACATTGATAATCATTGACTTATCACGTTTTCAAGAAATTTGATGAGGTAATCTTGTATTATTTGTTTGGTAGGTTATGTTTTTAATTTTTCATCTATTCAGAACAATTAAGATGATAAACAATTAACAAAAAAAGTTACACCTGACTATCTTATCAAATTTTTTAATGATGTGACAAATTAATAAGTTATCAACATTGTTATTATGTCATAACTAATATTGTTATTTGACAACAAATTTTTTTAAAAAATAACAAAGGTATTAAACGTGATTTGTAAAAAACATGGGGGTGCAAGTAGAGAGGAAATATATCGAGTGTTATATGACATAATAAATTAGGAGGATTTTTGTAGGACTAGAAAATGAAGAGGTATCATAGCTAATAAGTCTAAATCTCAAAGGAACTTGTGTAATTTATTCCAAGCTAAAATATCATTTTGTTTTATATTTTTTATGTTATTTTTGTAACTAAATTGAAACTATTGTTTTGTTTCACGTCTCTTTTTATTGAAATTAAAATGTGACGTCTGATTGATTATTAGTTTTTCTTGCATTAACTTCACACATTCATATTTAACGAATTTCCAACTCAAAGTTCATATTTGATGTTTCTCAACAAAATAAGAAACAAGGACAAAAATTCAAATTATAAAAAAATAAAACTAAATGTTAGTATATTAATAAAAAAAACAAAAATATATTTAAACTTTAATATGAAATAATATATTATCAATGATAGACAATAAAAAATGAATTAAAACATTATTTTTTAGAGACAAAATATAAATTAATATTTTAAAATATATAAATAAATTAAAATTATAAAAAATGTGACGAATTCTTGCAAATTTACCTAAGTTCGATAAACCCAACAGGAATAGAAATGCGTTTAAAAAATATAAATTCGTCTCTTTTAAACTTGAACCTATCCCACCTTTTACAGGATGAGGGATAGGGATAGTTAAACTTGTCCTCAACTCATCTTATTATCATACCTGTCTTATATATAGATATTTATGTTATTTGTTTTTTTTAAATAAATTAAATGATAGATGATAATATTAGGCTCAAATGCAATTTTGGTTTCCATATTTTTCAAAATTTGTAATTGTAGTCCCTCTATTTTAAAATAAAGACATTTAGTTATCGTATTTCTCAACTTATGCAATTTCAATCCTCCTATTTTATATTAGAGACATTAGTCCCCCAGGTTTGTAAAGTTTGTGATTTTGATCATTTTGTCAAACTAAAAAAGTTGTTTCTTAATATATAAATGTTGACTATGACATGATTTAAACAAATAATATCATGTCACGTCACTAAATTTGGATCATGTCATGTTCTCTTATTTGTCAATGTTTTGAATTTGTTAGAAGGATTATAATCATGAATTTTATAAAATTGGAGGACTAAATGTCTTTATTTTAAAATAGAATGACTAAAATTGTGCATTTTGAAAAATAGGAAGACTAAATGTCTCTATTTCTAAATAAGGGGACAAAAATTATAAATTTTGAAATATAAAAGGACCAAAATTACATTTAAATCATAATACTATATAAATTGAATAAAATATGGCATATTTTTTAGATTTATTAAAGCTAATATATTATTTAATGTAATAAAACATATCCTTATAAAAAAAATGAAACAAACATATTATTTTTAATTAAAGTTGCGTATCTATTATTTTATATAATATGTATCTATATTTTCAAACACTAGATTATAAAAGGACTCTCTCTATTATTTTGTCTTGGGCTTATAAAATCTTAGGACCACGTCTATCATTTTGAAATAGTGATTATTTTATACTAATTTGGGACATTATACTTGACTAATTAGATTCACTTACTTGATAATGACTAATGAGTCTCATTAGCAATAATATATATATATATATATATATATATATATATATAATATTAGACTTTTGAATTTTTAGTTGTTTGTTGGATTCAAGATATTCATGATGTGTTTTTGATTTTTTTAGTTCAAATATCAGTTGAGTTCTATAACTTATATATACATAAATTTAATATAATAAGTTTCACATTTTGAATAAATTAAAAAAGATTAAATTTGTGTCCCAAAATAAAAAATTATGGTTATCTCAAAATAATCATTTTTACTCATTTTAAATAGATAAAAGAATTAATTAAACATTTTTAAAAATACAAAGGATTAAAAATATATTTTAATAATTTTTATTATCGTCAACATAATTAGACACTAATTATAAACTATTCTTAGAACAGATATTGGAATCTTAAATGATGAAGCTACAGGTTAAGGCAGGATTTGCTGGACCAGCCCCCGAGTGGTGTGTTTCCTAGCATTAGTTTTCCTGGTCACACTCGCTAGAGAGATGCACATGTTCGTTCGTGACGAGGCACGCTGTAAACGTGTATTATTTTACTTTTAAAGTGGACGGAGTCTAGGGTACGCAACATAAAGCCATTGCGTATCATGCAAAAGAAATCATAGCCGTTGGATTGGAAATGTGGAGATGGTTAAAAAGGTCAGTACCGATTGTGTAAGTTTTTACTTTTTGGCTTTTTTTAGCTTATTACGATACTGCCCTTTTTTGATTGTTGTGTTGTTAACGTGTCTAAGTAGTGAAGGTCTTCCTGTGGTCCTCCTATACGGTCCAATGTAAATGTGGGTGAGTGTGTACTGTGGGATATTTGCAAAAACAGAAAGGAAAAAACACACAAAGAAAAAATGTTAAACTTCGCCGAATCGCAAGTTTGATGATCGTTACCGGCGCTGCCAACAGGCCTACCGCAACCGGTAAGTATGTCCGTCTCTGATTGTGCGCACGCAGACATGGGCTTTTGGTTTTTTTTTGTGTTGTTTACCGTAATATTTTGTCCAATTTGGTTCTCAATGGTTTCTGTTGTAGGCTTTTTCTGCAACATTGCTAGCCATAAAAAGGTATGAGACAAACCTTGTGGAAGGTGAAAGTTGACGTGTTTAAGAAAAGGGGTTGGCCTGATTTGCTAGCCATAAAAGGTATGAGCCAAACCAAATTTGATTTTACTATGTCTCTATCTTTATATTCTTCTCTTCAAATTTTGATACTTCCTACGCCAGCCACTCAGCTACAGTTTCATTTTTCTTTTCTTTCTTTCTTTCACTTATTAAGGACTTCCAGATAAGTAATCCATTCAGGTTCCTACGCCGGCCATTCAGGTTCCTTACAAGAACAGAACTTCTAGATATATGCTCCCCAGACTGACTATAGAAAGGGAAATGGTGAGAATCAGTGGAGATTGCAGAGCCTGAACTGAAAATTTTGTCTATATGAATACACTAGTTTGGATTGTGAGCAGGAAGCATCCTTTTTTAAGGATCCCATTTTGTATTTTATTTTGTTGTTGTTTGTTTTAGATTTTGGTAGGATTGGTTTTTGATAAAAATTGATTTTGAATTGTTGAATGTGATTCACATATATGTCCAAATTCATTTTACATCAAAACGTGTGCATCAACTGTGGAATTGATCTTAATGTAAACTTGTGACCACTATTAGTATATGGAGGAAAATGTGAGCATATTTTCTATGACCGAAATCAATGATAAGAAGAGAATACTTTATAAACATAAGACCATCAAAATAAACTCTTCAAATTAAAAATGTTTTTTAATTTATTTTTTTAAAATAAACAATATTAAATAAATATAGAAATCAAACCAATTTTATTTTATATTCAAAATTATCTCACCTAGACATTAAACCTATTAAAAATCTGGGATCAAATTGATCATAATTCATAAATTACCGAACAATAGAAAAGGCCTGCCTAGGGTGATGAACTTCATCTTTTTCATAAGAAAAGATATCACTTGAGTCATGTGAACTTCATCTTTTTCATAAGAAAAGGTATCACTTGAGTCATGTGAACTGAGCCTCATAAACTCTTTGAAAATTTGTGTCTATCTCCGGTACATAAAAGTTGTGTCTAAACACATTAATGAATTGATTGATTTTCCATAGAATGTTTTTTGGTAGCTTCTCCAAGCTTCGCAAAGGTTCGGCAGCTTCTCCTAGGTTCGGCACTTCTCCATCCAGAGCATTAAGGTAACCGAACCACGAGCAGAAGCAGAAGCCAAAGCAGGAGGCGGAAAAAAAAATCTCGTTGATTCCCGCTGATTCCTCTGCATCCTCACCAACTCTTGCGCTGATTCCTCAACAATCCCACTGATTCCTTAACAACTATTCTTCTTTCACACCCCAAATTACAGAGAGATTTCTCTGATCGTGTCGCGCCCTCACAGAAACCCTAACACTCTCAGTGTCTCTTTCTTTCTCGCGGCGCTCTACCGCGCCATTCTCAGTAGTCACGACAACAACACCAACTCAAAAGTGCTCTCTCTCGCGCCGCTGCTCTCTCTGCCACGCTGCTCTCAACCCCTACTCATCATCGTCGAACTTAACACTCTTAAGCAGCACGCACCAATTTGGTTTTGCCTCATCTCATCTGTTGTTGTGGTTTTTCTAAGTTTTGAGTTTTTATACCTAATGTTGTGTCCCTTTTCAAAAAACACCTATTGTTGGGTTCCTTGTTTGTTTGTTTGTCATTAGTGCTTTGTATTGTTTAGTATTTTATCATTTTGGGACCACTTGGGGAAGCATTTGCTTTTTATGCATGTTGCTATTGGGACTGTAGATTAATTGTTTATTCCTTGAATCCTTGCACATCTTATTGTATTGGCTTAGTGTTTTTTATTATTTTGGGACCACTTGGGCCCACAAATTGTGACCTTTGTCTCTATTATGGCAAAAACAATGCATGGAACTTATATTGTTTGATAAATAAAAAAACTATGCAGTGAAAATCTGTTATGCTTTTTCTTTCAATTTTAGATATGAAATTGAAGGATACTATTAGTATTTAATATAATTAATCAAATAAATTAAAGGAACATATTTTCATTTACACTAACCTTTCACGTATAGGATATATTCACTCCATGGATTTAGATTTGCCCTAAGTGCATGCTGATCTTACTGAAACAATTCAGTGATTTCAAGGTGCTTACAGTTTTATTTTTTATTTTTTTATAATGGGTATTTTTCCATCTCTTAAAATGTCACTTCAATTTCAAAAACTATGAATGTAAAGAGAAAGGACAACTACTATAGATTTCAATTTTAATATTTGATCTTTGTATTTCAAGATATCATTAACATGAGGGAGTTTGTGATAGGTGATAATAATATTTGTGCTTATGTTGTTACTAGAAATGCCAAGGAATGAGGAATGATTATGTTGTTAGTGTCAATTTGAAAATACTTTAATGTGATAGTAAAAAGGCGTGCCTACTGTTAAAAATCAGATACAAATAAATGGAATAATAATTCTTCTTTCATTCATTCACTCCATTCTCTTTTATATATTTTCTCTTAACATGAGTTTCTTATATATAAGAGAGCAGTTCAACAACATGCTAATAATACGAAATAATAATAAAATGATCTAATCTTAATTCCTATTTAAATATAATAATAACAAACTGTAAAAGTCTAATAAATCCTAACAATAATTTGAAATTTAAATTACACAATTCAACACTCCCCCTCAAGTTGGTGCATGAGTATCGGTCATGCCCAACTTGTCAATTGTTTCTTCAAACACTCTTCCAAGAATGACTTTCCGCAAATCAATAATCTTTTCTAAAAAAGCGAAAAATACTCAAATGAAGTATCACTCAATTCTCCTTTTACTCAAAAAAATATTTCATATTATTCGAGATCGCTTCAAGGTCCAATGCCTTAGCGATTCTCTTCGCTTTTTCTTCAAGTTTAAGATCGCTTCAAGGTCCAATGCCTTAAGCGATTCTCTCCGCTTTTTCTTCAAATTCAATGTCGTTTCAAGGTCCAACGCCTTAACGACTATTTTCCACGCAATTAAAATAAATCTTTCAAAAAAGAACTATGTAAGTCTGATTCCTCATGACACTTGGGGATACGTAAGAGTGAGGGCAAACCCCTTGTCGACCTAAAAAACAAAAAAAAAAATATGGTACTTCGGTTATGTGAGGTAGAAAAAGAACTGAGATACGAGAAGAGATTCAGAACAATCATATGTTCAGATCAATAGACTTCAGGGATGGTCTGTGAAGGATTCAGAACAATGCAACGAGCTTCACATTAATGACCTTCAAATGGAATATGTGCATGGAGAATTGAGATACGAGAAGGGATTTGGAACAATCATATGTTCATGTCAATAGACTTCAGGGTTGGTCTGTAAAGGATTCAGAATAGTGCAACTGACTTCACATCAATGACCATAAATGAAATACGTGCATGGAGGCTTCAAAACTGAGATATGAGAAGGATTCAAAACGGGTTTGTATTGTGCCGTTTGTTTTGTTTTTGGGAAGACGATTGAGATAGGGAAAAGAGAAAGGAGTGATTGACGATGCAATAAGGTGCGAAGGGATTCAATCCTAGACCGAAGTTGCGAATGTTATGTGAGGCAACGATAAAATTCATGATAATAATAATCATAATTTGCAAAGGAATCGGAGAAGGTGAAAGATAAGAAGAAGATAGATGGTTGAGTATTTCAAAATCAGAATGTTTGGGAATGTGAACTAAGAGACTCTTATGGCAGCGGAAAATAATTTTTTTCATGGAGGATATCATGACTCTCATTCATGGAGGAAACCGTTGCTCTGATACCATGTTAAAAATCAGATTTGGATAAATGACTGCTTTCATTCATTCACTCCATTCTCTTTTATATATTTTCCCTCAACATGATGTTCTTATATATAAAAGAGCAGTTCAACAACATGCTAATAATACGAAATAATAATAAATTGATCTAATCTTAATTCCTATTTAAATATAATAATAACCAACGGTAACAATCTAATAAATCCTAACAATAATTTAAAATTTAAATTACATAATTCAACACCTACGGTGATGAACTTCATCTTCTTCTTCTTTTTCATAAGAAAAGGTATCACTTGAGTCATGTGAACTGAGCCTCACAAACTCTTTGACTGAAAATTTGTGTTTATCTCAGGTACATAAAAGTTGTGTCTAAACACATTAATGAATTGATTGATATTCCATAGATAACAATCATTGATGTATATGAAATGAAACCATAATATGATTTGACTTTCTTGTTTTGCATCAGTGTTGAGGTTGTGATCTGTTGGGTGTTTATGCTACGCCAACTTTAGTTGCAGAGGAATAATTATTCCTGGACCAAGGATGGCATGTAAATCATGTAATTTTTGCTAGAAAATAAGTCTTTATTTATTTATTTAAATACTATTGTGCATCTGGTATGTCATTCAATTTACATTTCTGGAAAACCTTCTAAATGATGATGAATGAGTCATCTAGGCATGGATAGTATGAGAACATAGCAGACTAGACTAGAAATGGTTCAGATAGAATGAGTTTGAGTCATAATTATTTTTCCCAACTTCTTATTATGATGATAATGATAATTATTAGTGGTCACTTTCTTATAAATGAAGCATGATGTACACGAAAGTTGAGTAAAATTCTTAAACTTGGAAATGACCTTTACTCCTTCCGAGGATATGTTAACACTTAATGAAGAATTGATTAGAAAGGTTAGTCTATACTAACTGTAATCAGACCTCTCTAACAACTTATAAAATGCATATTGTTCATTATTTTGAAACTTGGAAGTGATAAAAGCATATCATAACTTGAGGTGGAAATTCAGAACAAAGGAATAAGGTATAAATAGAAGGGAATTTCCTTTAGTGATTTGAATTGTCAAATGTCATCATTGAAGATTTAGAAGCATGTATAAATATCAACTGAGAATGCAGGACAATTAAAGACAAAATTTAGAGGAAAACACCTTGTTCTTAGATCTTAAAATCTCATTAAATAGCTTTATGAGCCAAATGGTACCTTTTTCTTCTATATATTTCCAAATTTCAACTGGAGTCAGTCTTAGAAAAAGCATGTAGTTCAACAAACCCTTTCTTCTTTTAGCCACCTGGAGGATAAAAGTAGAAATTTAATTCCATGCTTAGATTAAATCAAATCCAATGTAATGGGAAGTTAAAAACAAGCCTGGGTTTGGAAGAATTTCAACTTTTCAGGCCAGAGAGAGGAGAGAATAGGTCGTCCAATAAGTTTAGACAGGAAATAGCATGAAGAAGCTCCTGCTGTGGCAGTGAAAACAACCAGAACCACACCTTTAAAGACTCCAAGGAGTGCTCCAGCAAGCAATGACATGAACACAGTCCCTGGAATCATGAAAGTCTGCATGAAAATATATACCACGCAGTACCCCACCAAGACTTGTGCAGTGTAGTCACTTGTATAGCTCTCAAGGTTATCCCTACAAAAGTAAATGAAAGATAGATAAAGCATTGCACAATTTATATTGTCATTTGTCAACTTCGCGGATGAACTACATTCCTATTTCTACATAAGCACAAACATTTGAAACTTGAAAGGAAGGAGAAAACATATATAGGTTCGTTAAATCTGGTTGGAATTTAAAAGGCTGAGTCATATAGTCTCTTTTATTCTCCATTTAACCACCCCATAATGAGTAGCATTTATTTGATACAAAACACATGCCTTGTGTAGTGTGTACTATTACCCAATAGGAAGCAAGTCAAACACAACAAAAAGGTGAAACTGCAACAGTTCACAAGGCTCCCATATGGTGGACTTGTTGAGAGTAGATGGCTCCAAGTCACAAGGCAAAAACCATACCTTTGCACCAAGCCTCATACTCCCAAGTCAAACACAATGGAACTGTAAAAATACATATAGCTTGATCTCAGTCACAGCTGCACTAAGAGTTTGTTGGGAAATAATGTTAACCTAATCTAAATATGTTGTGTAATGTTCTATTATTACCATAGTGATTAGTTTTTTTTTTTCTTTTTCTTCTTTAATTGTTTATTTTCTTTTTATTGTTTTACTCTAATTTTTTATCTTTAACTTTCCTTATTCATTGGCTCTTAATCAAATTGAGTTGTGTTATCAAGTTCAATAATCAAAATTTATATTCTAAACATGCATATGAACTTAGGCTTAAATATCATAAATACAAATATTTTAGTTATGATAAATATAAAAAATAAAATAATTTATAAAAATGTAGTGAAGCGAAACGGAGCAGCACCAATGTGTATACGCACAGGTAAAAAAAACTAGTTTTTAATGAAAGAATCTTGAGGAGGAAATTCTGCTGGATCACGTGAAATTTTCCCATGGAGTTGATGAAGGCAAACGTGTACGGATTGAATGCCACTATATATGAATGATTGACACTTGACACAACCAATAAAAAGAAAGTAATGGAGATGATCCTAACCCATTTACGAGGGGGGATTTCTGGAAACTCTTTTGTATATATGCTATGTAACGGAGGTTGCTATTTTAATTTTTCTGAATGGGCTGCGCAAAGAATATCCCAGATCCAAGATCAATTAATTACCAAACTGGAATCAAATACAGGCAAATCCTCCACATAGGAGTTTAAAGCAAAATATGGAACAGACATAAAAAAAAATATGGTCACTTCTTAATGAAAGACCAAATTTAACAAAACAATCAACCAAGGGAGTTGGTATTGGATTTTGTTTAAATTTATTTTAATAAAATAAGCAGCTTATTAGTTGAAATAAACATTTATTTTAATAAAATAAGTAGTTTTTTTAATTTATTTTTATAATGTATTTGTCTAAATTATTTCTGTTTAAAAAAATAATTTTCTGTTTATTTTAAGAAGTAAATATTATCTGCTTCTTAAAAAAATATTTATATAAAAAGTTCTTATTTTTTTTAAAGTTTAAACAAATTCATAAAGGGATATAATTTTTTCCTGATAAGAAAACAAAAAGATATATCTAGGATTTTCACTTTGGCCCCAAAATTTCTGCATACGGCCTGATGATCAAAGAAGTTATTTGAATATCTTCTCTTAAATTCCATTTCATCTTCACAAATGGAATTACAATAAAATCATGTACCGCGTGGCAAAAAAATCTGTATCTAAAATATGATCCAATAAATAATTTGATCTAGTGACATTTTTTCACATATCTATATTTTATATCCAGTTATAAATCTAAAACCCACTTCTTTTTTATACAGATTTTAATTGAAAAAAGCAAAGTCCATTTTTTTTAGATAACTTCCTAATCCTTCGCGGAAGGCACGTCTCTCCCAAATCCAAAGTCCATGTGCATCTGTGCCTTCCTCTCACAGAGTCACAAATCCAAATCCGAAAAATCAGGTACGAATTCCTCTCTCACTCTCGTGATTCCTCTCACAATGCCCTTGCCCTTAGGTTTTTATCAATTTTTCTTTGCAGATCTGATTTTGAACTCTTATGTTTTGTTTTTTCTGGATAAATTAATATATTCTCTCGTAATTTGGATATGTTTTTCGGGTACTTGTTGCTTATTGTGATTGATTATTACATATATTGTAATTTACAAGCATGAAACTCCACAAACCTACTGATCATGATGATAATGTGCAGGACCTTGCATGGTATCATATATTGGGTACCTTTTGTGCTGGTGAACTTAATCATGCTCTCTGCAATAGCTATCTACAGTGCTTGCTGGGTTTCTTTCTCACTGTCTCTGTTTTGCCAGTGAACGTTCTAAAGCTACTATTCATCACAGGTATCTTTCTGCTAACGATATACTGTGTAGCTTTCTGTCTTTCATATGTAGCATCTAAGTTCTTAATTTTATTTTTCTTTTGTGGATGTTATACAATCTCTTGATTTTTACAATACTTTTATGGATGTTGAAAACGTGTTTGAGATGGACTTTTCCCTTTGTTTTTCAATTCCTTTTACTTTTAAT